>JASDQU010104138.1:279304-301674 GCA_032191745.1 Picea mariana | reverse complement strand
GGCCTACCTCCAAGCGCAGGTATCGGATCCCAAGGTGATATCATACTACAAGAGGGCCACCTTCGAATTCCAGGCAAAGGACATACACCCAGCAGATCAGATGGATCTGCACAAACAAATAGGGGAGATGGTTTTCCACACATTGGCACATGCTTCAGCTTCTGCAAAAAAATTTCAGGTATCATTGCACAACGCTCAGACACAGCTTAAACTGGAAAAGATATCATCTCTTGCAAAGGACAATATAATCAAGACCTTGGAGGAGATGGTTTTAAAAATCGGCTATGATCTGTTAAATGTCAAATCTGCAGAAGAGATGATAAAGAAAAAGAATGCAGACATCGCATCCTTAAGAAAACATCTGAAGCTCCCGCCCACAGAGGACTCACAGGTGAAGGAGATAGCAGAGAAAGAAGGTGAGAAGGATGCGATGCTAAAGTTGCTCATGGAGCAAAATGCTCAGCTCAAAAAGATGGAAGCTGAGATGGAAAAATTATTGAAAGAGAAAGAACAGATGAAGTCGATGGAAGGAATTCCATTGAGTGCTATTCCCATTGCAGGATTGAGCACTGCAACAGTGACAACAATTCCATCAGCAACACCAGTGACGTCACAGGAGGGAACATCAAACCTTGCCAAATCCATGGAGAAGATGAACCTGCAAGAGACAGAAATCAACAGGCTGAAGAAGGAAGTTGAGAACCTCCAAGAGCTCAAAACTTCTTTCCAAACCAGTTTGTCCAAAGAGAAGCAGGTAACTGGGTAGCTAAGGAGGGAACTACAACAGCTCCAAAAACAAACAGTGGCAGGGAAGACTTTGGCTGAGGTCAAAGAGAATGTATGGACAGACATCATAAAGTCCATAAATGAAATATGGCCAATGATCCAGATTATGTTTGAACATAATGAGTTGGTCCAGAGGAGCCAACAGTCCATTGAGAATATTAGAATAGAGTTGGGAGACATGCCCACACAAGCCAATGAGATCATCAGATTCTTGAATTCCAAGAACAGAGAAGAGCTAGAAGAACTGAATATCGAGGACAGAACATAGACCATAATTGAGGTAAAAAGGGTTTTGACTAAGAGAATTCTAATGCTTTAGTTGGAAGAAAAGGTTCAGGTCATGGACCAAGGAGTACAAATAATTCTTCAATAAAATTGATTCTCTCCAAAAGAAAGGTCTACCTGGTCTGAAAGTCATTAATGATAAATTAATGACACTCCCAGATTATAAAAAGAAACTGTCTGAAGTGTCTAAAGACAGTTCGAAGTTTGCTGGCATACAAGGGAGCATCACTGGAAAAGCATTCCTGGACGCCCTTCAATTGGACATCAGTATCCAACATGAGATTCGATACATTTTCCTCACAAAGCCCACGTTTGCTAAATATACGGAAATGGATGAAGTGTATCGGAGACTAATCAAAGTCACTGTGCCTAGTCAGATCAGATGGGAGGAGCTCTGCGATCTTCTTGATTAGAAAATGAGATGTCCAGGTCCAGTCACCTGTCCAGTCAGAAGAGGTTACAGAAGAACCTCGCCAACGGCCTACCCCAGAAATTCCGCATGCAGTTGTACCTAGTCATCAAGCAGTTTTGATTAGTTAAATCAGTTAGGCTAAAAATAGAATGAGCACGTCCTGATCAGTTATGACGGAAACATTTGTAATTTGAATTATAAATACTTCACTTTTCGAAGTATTGAGGGTTGTTGATCTTTACACCCATACGCTATCAGATTGTACCTGTTTTAAGAGATCTGCCATTAATGAAAAGGAAGCACTTTTACAGGATTCTTACGTGTGTTCACTGGTGATGTCTATTCTCTAAGTTGAATGTTATTCTTACTTTGTGTTCATATTGTTTTCTGAAACTAATCTTTAAGAGTAACATATGTTGCAGGATTTATCTTAGATACCCTGTTTCTGACTCTAAAGATTTTAATGTTTATCTTCTGATGTTTTCAATTAAGAAATTCTTAACTTCTTGTTAGTTGAAAGTATCTTCTCATCTTTTCTTCTATCCATCATTTAAGCTACTAAAAGATCCAGTGAGTACATTATCTCGCCCTGTGGAAGTTTTCTTTACTCATTACTGGTGGAATTTCATTTTTAAATTAAATACAGACCCCATAGCCCAATGGATGTGTAGACTGTCTCAACCAAATTCATAAACATTTTACAACAAAACCTACCTGTTTCTTTACCTAGCCTAACATATGAAGTTAAAAACAAAGATAAAACATATAGAGAGATCCCTCTCTAAAGCTGGAAGGGCTAGATCCCAGCTTTAAAAGTGGTTGGATAAAGTTACCTTTGTAGATTTCTTTTGTTTCAACCTCTAGGAAATTTACCAAGCGCTAACATGTTGAATGATTTAAGTACTTAATATTGATTGTTACTGTGTCGATCCATCTTAGGGTTTGTTCTGTGATGTTAATGGACTAATGTATATCATTCTCTAAGTGTTGCTAGAGTACTCTGCGAAGTATTGTTATCACGGATCTGTGTCCCATATCGGTTACAGACATCTGAGTCCTGTAACCACCCCTTCTTCTACCTCGAGTGATACTTCGCCTGCTTCACAGGTGTTGCCGAAAGGGCCGATAGTTAAGGTTTTGTTGTTGTGCTATTGAAGCGTTGAACCCTGGGTCTGCCCCTGTGCCAACAAATGGTTCTGTTGCCGGGACTTGAAACTGTGATTGTTGGGAACTGAAGTAAAGAAAAGAGAAGCTTTGTGCGTAGATCTGTTGCTTAAGTGTGCAATATTCTACTTGACTTGTGAATCTTTGTGCTAAGAGAGAAATCCAATCTGAAGAAAAGAAGTAAGATCTTAAAAGAGGTAAATCTTTGTGCTTTGATAAGAGTAAGATAAGTGAAAAGTTTTGTTTCGAAAGAATGAATTTAAGTATGTTTAATATATTCTTTCCTAGTTTGAAAGCTAGGGCACAGTTGGAAGAAAGAGTTCATCTAAGTAAAGCTAATAGAAATGAAGAAAGATATGTTATTCCTATGCATAGAAAGAATTTTTGGACTAATAAGTGGATGCAGGAACCTAGAAAGATTTTTTGCAGATTGCAGGTCCGACACTGTGATCCTAGTGTGCAGTACATAAGAGGCTGGGGAACATTTAAAAGAAAGAGAGGATTTAGACTATGTTCTAACTGCAGAAGACCATGACATCTTACTAGGGAATGTCCTGGTACAGGTCCTATTTGTCTTTGTTGTAAAAATTTTGGTCATGAGGTTGAGGATTGTCCAAGGATGATTGCTAAAGTTGAAAGCATGAACACGAGACAAGAAAACTATGAAAGAAGTCAAGAGACTAAGGGTATGTTAGAGAATCATAAAGAGAAAGGACCAGAGGAAGTTCAAACTACATTAGTACAGTTGAAAAAAATGATGTATGTTCACAAATATGTCAGTTTACCAGAGATCCCGAAAGTAAAAGAACACATAAGTGAAAGAATAGAAGAATTCAACATAGACCGTGTCTTAGATGAATAAACACAAGTAAATATTATGATAGAAGAAACTTGGGAAACTTTGGGAAATCCTGTTGTGGTACCTTCATTGGGAAGGAGAGGGTTGTTTAAAGGATAGATGATAACTCTATGTGGAAGAGTTACTAATATACCTATTATTATTCATGGACCATTGACTGAAGAGGAATTTGAAGTCATTAAGTTTGTTGAGAACAACGCCCCTTTCCCACTCTTGTTAGGAAATACTTGGATTGAGAAGGATTAGATCAGAAGGAAAGAAGAGGAATAATCTACAGAAAATAAAAAGCAAGAACTAAGGGATTTCATAGATAGAAAAACAGATCGACTAATAGAAGAATGAGAAGATAAGTCGAAGCAACAGAGTGAAAGAGAATTAGTTGTCGAATTTGAAATAACGCAAGAACATTTGAAGGACCTATCCATGCAATAAAGAAGAATACCCACCCCGGAATTAATAAGATAAGGGATATTAACTTCGAACCCTTTGAGAGAACATCGACAGTGCGAAGTCACTACGCTAGGAGAAGATAAGAATACGAATGGAAAGAGGATTCCAGAAATAGTTAGAGGAACTCAGATCACAGGAAAGAAGGCAAGGAATCTTAGTAAAAATAAATCCAAGTTAGAAAAGCTACAGGAAGCTACAAAGAACAGATGGAAGACTTCATAGGAGGCATGTCCACAGGACTTGAACCTCGTCGGAACAATAGAACCACATAGAATGGGACTTCACCCTGGCGAAGCTATATGACTGTTGGAGGCACCTCGATTGTTAGAAAGATACTCTAGAATGGATATAAAAATAATTTATGAGTTTTTGAATGTTGAGACCGCACCATAACAGACATATTCACATTGATGGAAGCATTCCTGCCCATTGGAATAATCCACTACAATGCTCACTTATTTAACCCGTTGGTCGCTATATCGGGACCAATTTTTACCACTCGTGATTAAATGAGCCAACGGAGAATTGATTGTGTGTCGAGATGTGATTTTAGAAACTAGATGTCATTTTCCGCTTGTCTACCATGCTTATCCGTTTTCCCACCCCAACCTACTTGTTTAACAGTGAGAATGTCGAGCGAACGCACTAAGTTAGAGAATTCCTTCGAGGAGGTTATTAAGACATTTATGGATGATATATCTATTTCTGAAGGTGTCCAGGCATCGTTGGCTAGGGGACTGCAGGCTTCCCCTTCGACTGGACATCGTTCAGGCCGTGTCAACCCCGCAACTGAGCAATGAAGTAAGCATCACGATGATCTAGCTAGTGCAAAGAAGATCCCGTCGATATTACCAGACTTATTCCATCATTGGTTGGTGCAGTTAACCATGACAACATTTCATGAGACTATGAGTACACTCTAATCACCGCGTACATTTAGAAGGGAATACGCGTAGTTGGGATCCATTTGGGATAGATCCCGCTACTGAAGAACATCAAATTCAACCTTGGAGATAGAAAGAACTATTCTATGCTCTCACCCCACAAATAATTGAATAAGACAACTGGGAAGAAGCCTCGCCTGGTCTCCCAGCCATGGATTAAGGAGTTGGTACAGTCCACTGTGCTAGACGGGATGAAAATTCCCCATTTTGGCTGCCACCAGAAGGTTAACACTTGCGTTAAACTCCTCTTGTCATGCTACCATGGCGGACACATGTGGAATGAATGATAGATTATTGTGGATCTGACACTGATCCATTTGATTATAGGATTAAGCATGAAGGGACCTGGCCCTCAACATTTTTACCCAGGGAAGGCCTCATATTGCTCCCTGTCATAGCGCATCAAGGAGGCTTACAGTGAAGTCAGAAAGGGAAAGAGATGATATAAGGTAGACTCCATATAGGATGGCGCAGTGAGCCTCACTTTCCAACTCATAGTTGCAAGCTCGTAAAAATGAACCACCCCACACAGGTCACCGGGTTCGTGGTGGACCTCGCAGGAAAATGTGTGGAGGAGCCATCGTCAATGAACTCGAGAAAGACCATCGCGAAGCTCAATATAAGGGATATGAGTTCCAATTCAACTGACTGATCGTGTTGATCTCATTTGTCGCCTAGAAAATGCCTGAAGGAGCCACCTTCCTGGAGATCGAACTATCGAAGTCGTTGGCCGCTAGGTTCTCTACCTTTTTGTACACCAATGACATGTTGAAGAAATGGAAGTTGAAAGTTGTGTTCCATGTGTATTATCAACAATTGCAAGTTTCCATTTAAGCATTTCCATGCATGACACCGCGCGCCCTGCACCAGTACAAACCACTAGCTAAGTTCCACACAGATCGAAATTTTATCTATATCACTGTGCGTAGAGATGAGAGCAAGGAAGAGTTACAATCATATTACAAAATAACAGATGACAACATGGAGCAGATCACCAAGGAATTGCCAGAGGAGTTTCTTGTACTGGTCGATGATGCAGAACTCTCTGACACTAACATCATAGGAAGCCCCTTGGTCACCCAGGTCGAGCATGTTGGATAGTCCAGTAGGACGAAGAATAAGAAGAAGTAGGAAGACGTCCAAAACATAGAGACCGATGAGGAGGACAACGCCTCTAAAGAAAATGGATCTGGCTCGCCCGTAGGAGGAGGAGGAGGGGAATACTATGAAGATGGATAAGGAGGAGGGGATGAAGGAGAAAATAAAGGAGAAGGTGAAGCTACACTGCCGAAATATCCCCCTACTGAAACACCATAGAAGAGGAATATTTGTCTGCAGAAACCTTCAGGAAGAAAGAAGACACGTGCTAGAAAGCCCCAATTAGAGGCCACGCTCATGGAGGATGATATTGATCTAGTCCATAGATCCACGTAGGATGATTATAAGGAAATATTGCAGAGATATGGAGTGAAGCAAGAGGAGCAGTATGGCAGGGTCGAGAAATAACTAAAGGAAATACAACAATCCATTCAAGTGATCCGCACAATCCCTACTATGCCTTCTTCATCACATGTTGCCGAATTGGGGGATGATCCCGCCCAATTAAGAAGACCTACAGATGTGACTGAGGCTCAAATTCAGAGAATCCAAGAAGAAAAGGAGAAGGATATAGAAGCCTTGAAACCAGAGAAAGAAGAATTATTAGAGAAACTATGAGTAGCGCGGTACTGTGTAACCACCTATGAAAATGAGAGAGATGAGTTTTGGGTGATGTTCGAGGAGGACAAAGCGAAGCTGCAGAAAGAAAATGACCAACTTCTTGCAGAGCAGACTACGGTCAAAGAAGTGGTGAATACAACACTTTTCTCTGTACCAGGATTGGCACAGAAGGAACATGAGTCAGTCGAGGTTCAAGTGGTGAAGCTCGTTGAGGCCATCCAACAGCTTCAAGCGAGGATAACAGAGTTGGAGGTCCAAGAAGTACCGAGCACCCTACAAGAAGTGCATGACCAGAGATAGGAAACCGCCAAGAATGAAGTAATAAGGATCAGGGCCCTCACCTCAGAGTGAAAAAAATTTAGTGATAGAAATGCGCAGACTTATGAACACCTCACAGAATATCCATAGCTAAGGAAGTTGGAAGCGCAAGGATAGGAGGAACAACAACATGCATCCTCCATGCATGTGCCAATGAAGATACTCATTGTAGTCGAGATAATGAAAAGATCACAAGAGAAGTGCACAATCCAACAATAGAGTACTTCCATTGAGGGNAGATACTCATTGTAGTCGAGATAATGAAAAGATCACAAGAGCAGTGCACAATCCAACAATAGAGTACTTCCATTGAGGGCAAAGTAATGGAAGTCATGCAGAAACTACAACTTGTGCAGGACAAAGCCTACAAGGTGTTTGAAGAAATTAAAGGACAGGGCTTGAAACTGGACCAAGTGGTTGTAATAGTGGAACAACACCTGGAAGGGCTTGTTATAGTGTAGACGATCCCGTGGCTCGTTGAGCAGGAGGCTCAGGCAAAGTAGCAAGTTGAGGCAGCTCAAGTGAAGCTTGAGGCCTTCGAAGCGGCATTGCCTAGACCTGAGTGAGTTGGTACGAGTCACAGGTGAGTGTTGGGGGCCTGTTGGCCCTCGACCAAGTTTTGAGGAAACCTTAGTCAGGTTTGGACCACTTTTTGGACTTCGACAGGCTGGTCAAAGATGGAGTGCCATGCTAGAGCTGAGATCGTGGATCTCACTTGTTTTTCGGTCTATGTGGACCCAACAAGGGGTTCATTTAGTTTTTTGTAATGGGTTATGGGATGTCGACCCATGGGTTTACCCATGTTTAGGCCTTTTTGTAAGGAAATGTAAAAGTATAAATAGATAAAAACGTATGGTAGAAATAGATAAAAAAAAAGAAGTCAATAAGCTTGCAAGGCTAATTGCAAGTAGTTTTGAGTGCTTTGTGCAACAAAATGTGTATGTAAGGCTCTGTTCTCGATAAAGAAGTTGGCTTTGTTCTGTGACCTAGTTTGGGAAGGAGGATCTGGTGCATAGTGCACAGATCCCCTATCCTTTGTGAAGCTCAACTCTGTGGCTTAGTGCACAGGAGAAAATGAATGTAAGAGATTGAAGAATAATAAAGAAGATGAAGCAATTGGTGGACGTAGCCCCACACTGGGGTGAACCACGTATATCCTGTGTCTTGGTTTTCTTTTTGCTTTGTTGGTTATGTTATGAATCACCTAAGTGCCTTTGTTATTATGTATGATAGATAAGTCTGTTGTTTCTTATTACTTTACTTGTGAATAAATGTTAGATCTAACTCAGTGCTATGTGTTGAATGATTGAAGTACTTAATCTTTATTGTTACTGTGCCAATCTATCTTAGGGTTCGTTATGCGATGTTAATGAATCTAATGAACTAATTTATATCATTCTCTAAGTGTTTCTAGAGTACTCTACAAAGTGTTGTTATCACAGATCTGTGTCCTAGCTCAGTTACAGACATCTGAGTCCTGTAGCCACCCCTTCTTCTACCTCGGGTGAGACTTTGCCTACTTCGCAGGTGTTGCTGAAAGGGTCAGTAGTTAGGGTTTTGTTGGTGAGTTGAATTCTGGGTCTTCCCCTGTGCCAACACTGGTTCAAGGAGGGTTATGTTAATACTAAGTTCTTCCATAATTTTTCATGCCAGAGAAAAAAATAAAACTCCATATGGGAAATTAAAAACTCTAGGGGGGAGATGATCTCTTCATTTGAAGACATTGCAACTATAGGAAAACAAATTTTCTCATAGATTTTCAAGGACCCTCCTGGATGCCTGATTGAATATATCCTTAAATTAATTTTTCTTTTCCCTAAGGTCATATCCGATCAAGATAATGATTCTCTTAAAGAAGACATTTATGTCAAATAAATTATTTACACATTGGAAGCTTTTTAGAAGGGAAAGAGTCTGGGTCTTGACATCCTCTCAGTAGAATTATACCTAGGTTTCTTTGAAAGGAGGACCTGAAGAAGGTTGTAAATGATTTCAGGTCAATGGGTAAAATTTGGCTCTCTTTCAACAAAAATTTCTTGGCGTTAATTCCCAAAAAGAAAGATTCATCCTCCGTGGAGGAATTTCAACTGATCTCATGTTGAAATATCATATAAAATCTCATTGAAAATATATTATCTACTCACTTAAGCCTATCTTGAATGGATTTATTTCTGATGAGAAATTCGGGTTCTTATATGGATGACAAATTGATAAAGCAGTGTCCATTACATAGGAAGTTCTTGACACCTTCAAAACTAAGAAAGTCCTTGGGTTCTTGGTGAAGTTAGACCTGGATAAAGCTTATGATAAGGTTAGGTGGATAGACATGAGGTTGGCTCTAATTCAAATTGGATTGAATCTTCAAACTGTCAATTGGATCATGGGTTGTATAGAGTCCTTGTCGATGGTGGTTTCAATCAACATATCTCCTTATTCCTTCATCTATCCCTTTAGTGGAATTTGGAAAGGATGCACTCTATCCCCGTTCATTTTCCTATTGGTAATGGATGTATTGAGCAGGCTTATTTCCCAATCCATTGAAAGAAAATTAATAAAAGGATTAAAATTTTCTTGGGAGGTCTCTATTTCTCATTTGTTATTTGTAGATGACTTCATTTTATTTGTTGTAGGCTTGGTGTAGCAGGTCAAAGCTTAGAAGGATATTATATATGATTTTTGTATATCTACATGAATGAAAATAAGTGTCTCTAAATATGTGATCTTAACCAGTGCTCTGGAAGAGAGAGTGGTGGCTCAATTATAGATCTCAATGCATATAGAAATGAATAGCTTCGAAGATGGTATCAAATATCTAGGGTTATTTTTTAAGGAAAATACATATTCTTATGAATATTGGGCATGGATTGTTAAAAAAATATAGAATAGTATTGCCTCATGGTCCTACTGATGGCTATCAAGGGGGAAGGAAGAATAATGTTGATCAACTTGGTACTGAACAATATTGTGGTTTATTGGGAAACTATTGAAAAATTCCCATAAGGAATTTTGAACAAGGTGAGAAAATTATGCTTCCAATTTATTTGGAGAGGCAGTAAAGATAATGGTGGATCATATCTAGTGAAGTGGAAAAGGATCGTTGTTATGGGACTTTTCCCCATGACTTTGGGTCATGTCACCACAAAGATTTACCAAGTAAAATATAGAACCGTAACCCACACACATGATTTGTAATGAAATAACTACTTTATCAGAGAGGGAAGAAAGTTTCACACCTTGTATCCTTACATTTGGTGTCGTTTCCTACTCTCGACCCTAGTACTACTCTTGAATTATGCTTGAGTTAACCTGCAAAATAAGATCAAGAAAATGTTGCAACAAGGTAGTTATAGCATAAAATCATACAAGTAACTGATAGATAGATTCAAATATGAAGAGTAATTGGACATACATAAACAAATTGAATCAATACTACACAAGTATGGGGAAAAGAGAAATATTTATTAGAAACAGTAAAATAAGTGGTTACAACCTGAATCCAACCGCAAACACTGCCTCCAAGCCAACCAACCAGGTTCCTCCAAAAGTTCCTTCAAGAATCACTCAACAATATTTCCCTTCCTTGGATGAACCAATAAGGATAGGAATACACCTTATGGTCATATAATGAAAAGTAAGGAATGTTGGAACCAGGGTTCTAGGTCAAGGGGATGCTACTTAGAGGATGAAGGGGAATAAGGAGACTTGCGATTTATTCATCATAAATTTACACCTAGGTTTTCCTCCTCATCTATGCCCTCAAATGTGCCTTTATACCATCCTCAAGAAGTTAAGGAGGTTGAATTGTTTTTGGTACAGGCTTAGGGAGGTTGGGAAATGAGCCCAATCGAAATACTTGCCCAAAAAATGTGGAATTATTTTATTTTTCATATTTTTTGAGGGAATACGTGGGTTGTACACTAGCAAGGCATGGATGTCCGCATTTTACACAAAGGTGACCCACAAATATAAGCAAAAACACTGTTTTTTTAGTGTCTTTGATGAGGAAAGTTTGGATTTAAACTTACAAGTCATGGACAAGGACTAAGACATATCCCAATGAAAATGGTGAATCAAATTGTGGTATTACAGATGCCCTCTAATGTTTGAGGTCAGAAGGGAAACTGATGGCATAAATACATTATAACTCTAAGAGTCGAGGATTCATTGAAGTATAGACAATGAAGGTTCCAAAACAACTGATCCAAGAACAGAAACCACCATCATAGATCAAGTAAGAGTATTCTCTTCCCAATTAGTGAATACCCATGCTCAGGAGTGATGTAAGAATGGATTACAAATAAAATACATTCTGTATCAATGGAATATATGAAAGTATGACTAATTTCCATGGCCACGAGAAATACAAAGTGGATCCATGTGATATATAGAAAGTAGCAAGCATGGCCATGAGCAATACACAATGGATCCATGTGGTATATATAAAGTAGCAAGCATGACCATGGGGAAGACACGGTGGATCCATGTGAAATTATATCATAGCCACAAACAGATACAAGGTGGAGTTATGTCTCAAAATAAAAAACATAGGATATCTGGGACCAAATGGAGTGAACAAATTGATCCTCTGCAAGTACTAATGTCTATGGGGTGGTACAATATATGTCGGGTAGGAGCAAAAAATATTTGATTCTCGTACCTCATGGAAATTATTCACAATGATCCTTCATGGTACGAGTCTACACTATTTGAATAAATTTGTCAAGGTCGAACAAAGTGAGACACTGTTTGATTACGGATCATTAATGAATATCGTTAACAAATGCAAGAAAACCCACCAATGATGATAATGAGAATTAAGGTACCATGGTACAATATAACAAGTGAGAATAAATGAGCTAATGTTGAACACCTGGTAGAATCTATTGAGAAGGGGACATTAATGTATTCCCACTATCAATAGAAAGGAAACCTGCCACTAATTATTGCAAGCCCAAGGTACTAAATATGACTCTATATCCTTGTCCCATAGCAAGATGTGTTGAATTCGATAGGAAGAGATCCATTGGAAGGAAGAAATTAAGGAATCCTCCATCATCCAACACAAGGGGTAGAAGAAGGCCAAAGATTTGGAAGTACACGATCGAACAGATTGTAAGGACCATAGCGAGGTACGATTCCAACATGCACAAGATGGAATAGTACATGGCAGAGACTTTCTGACTGATATCCAATAATGAAGACTACTAACAAAGTCGATGGATCCACCAATGGGGTCAAATGGAAATCAAGGTATTGCACAAATCCCTATGTGTGATGATTTTTGTTGATGTCAAACACAAGGGAAACTCCTCAGTCAATGACAAATGATGGTTTTTCATCTGTTGAGTGCAAGTTCACCTATCAATAATGGAAATAGGCCTAGGGTGATACACTAGGTCATAATCTCATAGCAATGTGTCTGAGTCGATAAGAGCATACCTACTAGCAATAAGTCAATGAGGACCTTCTATACTAGCATGAGTAAGAGACATAGATAATTGTGATAATGATATGAACTTGACAGACTCAAGAAGGTCGACTTGAAAGGTCAGAGACTTACTACAGAATGGACGATTCAAGATAGAACTTCCCTTGAACAAAAGCACGACACATTACATGACTTAGCAAACATGACTATAAATTAGAATACATTTGTGATATAGGAGGCATCCACAAACACTCCATATGGTTGGAATAATAACCAACCGGGGGAGATTGTATTAAAAAATGAGAAAGAGTCTCCTAAAGCCATACTAAACCAAAAATATTTATATATTGACTCAATATTGTTTCCAATAAAAAGAGATAGACACTTTCCCCCTCTTTTTGGTTTTTTTCTTTTTTTTCTTTTTCATGTTATTAAATCCTGAAAAGAATAAAATAATGCTATAATACAGTGGAGGAAATGAGTGTCGCAAGAAATAAAACTAATACCAAAATGCAAGGAACATACATATGCTCATTTCAAGGAAGAATGTGCATGGTAAGGACATTCAGGGGATGTTTCCTCTGAGGTTAAGTTATCGAGTCACAAAGAAATAAATTGCATGGTTGGCAACTGATAGGAATGCATAAGCAATTGTCTCAACAAGAGAAATTTGGGGATAGAATTATGCCTAAAAGAATGAGCAGTTAATATGCAATGAAATTACAACTCAACATAGTTTGGAATCCTCTGAAGGTGAGTTAGACGGAAAAATATTGAGAGGAAGTCATGAGGTTTCAATGAAAATACATGGAGGGACTAAAGAGGGCTTCCAAGCCTACAAAGAAACTACAACATGGATGTAAAAAATTCCAGAGAGGTACTAACTAAGACACCCGTGGAGAGGTAATATCTACCATTCATAAGTGACATACTTAAACAACTAGAAATGTATGATGTCATTAACGAATGGAGTGGACCCTATGGAAGATCTATGAACGATACAAATATATGCATAGTTCAAGTGAGAGTGACACCTACTCTATATTATAGTAAGGAACACAATACATGTTTGAAGAATCCGAAAAGTGTTGACATACATAGCAACATATGTTTGAGGGAGTCCCATAGGTACTGGCCATAAAAATATTGAGTAGAAGAAGTGTGGCTTCAACACAAAGTCATGGCGGGACTAAATAGGACTCCCAAGCCTAAGAAAACTTGCAACATGAGTGTCATAATACAAAAGGGAGTCTAAACTAGGGTGCCCATGGAAGGTAGGCTCTACCATCAATGAAACGATGTTCTTAAGTAGATGGAAAGGTTTTGTTTATTGTTAATGGGATAGACCCTATGTTAACGTGGCAATGGAAACTGTTAATGAAAATATTGAAGGCATGTGAGACCTACTCCAAATGCCAATTACATGAAAACATGACCTTCCTAGAGTCTTGATAATGACTCATTCAATCAATAAAAGGACCAAAACTACCCAAAATATATCTCTATAACCTACAATGGAAACCACAACACTACAATATAGCTTGACATTAGTTCAATTTATGGAACAATGAGAAACCATATAAAATGGGTTTCTAAAAAATTATATAAATACGACTATTTTACCATTTTACAATATCATTTTTAACATTTGAACCAAAATTACCCAAATTTGGAGAAACTCTTCCAACTTCACTTGGATATTGCTGGATCTTGGAGTCACCAAATCACAAACTGTCTTGACCAAGTAAGTACTCAATCTATTGCTTTCACTTTCATCCATTCAATTTTTTATTTTTATGAGAAATTGAGAGATACCCCTCCTTTTCTCCTCACAAATGTGTACATCCATGGTTTTCCTTAAAGTGGCCCATGAATATCCGCGATTGGTAGAAACACCAGTCGTGGATACCCGCAACTATCATAAAAGGGACCCGTGAATTCTCAGAATAAACTTGAAAAAATCAAAGACTAATTTTCTTTCTTTTGATTCTTAAGCAGGATGTTTGTTCATTGGAGGGAACATGATCATGAAGAGGTTGATTGTGCAGTGTTTGATGATGATGATGCCAAAGAATCTCTTCCTAAATGAGACATGTATATTTTTTTCCAAATTGGTGGATTTTGAGCTCAAAGGAGATTGTTAAATCTCCTCATTAGTTATTAGCATATAGACGCATAGGCATTTATGATCGGTGGCAAGTCATTGACCATGATAGATGAAGACATCTACTTCATCACCAATTTATTCGTAGAGGTGAAGTTTCTAAATTCACAACCTGCGAGGAAGGTGGCTGTACTATTAATGACTACATAAATGAATACCACGAGGATGGCACAAAGAAAATAGTCTCACAAGTGCCTATCAAGCACATCACCAACCCGAGTCTAAAGGTGATATTGTATACTATAGTGCACATTATGGGATATAAATCCTTGCACTTGGATTCTTTATCACAAATGCAATATTGGGTTGAGTGCTTAAGACCCATAATGTTTGATTGGAGAACAACAATGCTTTCTTGCATGAATACTCAACTCATTGATTACAAGTTGAGAAAGAACAAGAATTTCTGGTTTGGCGACGTTCTCTCCACATTAGTTTTTGAGAGGGTGCCATTGATGAGCCTTAAAGCTTATGTTAGAGGACACTTATGACCATGGCCTTCTATGGTACGATGGAAGGAGTTGTTGGCCTGCCTAGGAGGAGGGAAATTGTTTAATCCTTATGACGATGACTTCTTTGCTTGGTAGGAATGTCAAGTACCCTTTATCAAGGACTATCCACATACCAGAATGAACTTCTCTAGAGATACTGATGTCATCATTCCTCTTAGTGACGAGCTTCAAGGCATAGGTAACCTTTATTTTGTTTTATTTGATTTTTGTTTTAGATTATATATTATATATACCCTTTTATATCCCTATGTTTCATAGGATCAACTGGTGACTGGAAATTTTTACTCTTGATGTAATTTGGTTGTAAATAATATTTCATTTTTTTCAAATTATTTTCAGAAAGAAAAGAAAAAATAAAGAAAAGAAAAAGAATAAAAGAGGGCATAAAAGAAAAATGTCTAAGGCCCCATGCAATAATAATGACTTGATCCTTATAGTTTAAACCATGGACAAGTATTTTTGAATTTATGCTAATAGGATTAGTGAATAAATCTTGGCTAAAATGTCTAATCTTAGTCAAGTATATAGGTTAGTTAGTGAATAAATTTGATGAAATTGTTTAAACTTGATCAAATAGCCCCAGGATAGAGTAATTTTTAGCTCAACAATCTAAACTAGGTTAAATGTGTTAGGTAAATAGGTTAGAACATAGGTTAGTTGGCTTCCCTTCAATAAAACAAGCATGATGTTGGATGAGATTCATTATTTTGATGTTATAAGGTTGTGTTCTAACCCCTTGGTGGCATAATGAAAGAAAATAGCGCCAAAAACCCACAAATCCACGCTATCCTAAGTTTCTGCAGTGCAATATAATTCACGCCCCATGATTAAAGAGTGCGCTGAGATCTATGACTGAGAAAACGATGCTCAGATCAACGACCGACAAGTAATATCGGACCCCCCCCGACCATTCTAACTTTAATGGCAGAGGGGGGAGGGGGTCCGAGTTGGTGGTATTTCTTGGTGGGCCCCATCCTAATGTGTCAACATTCTATTAACTCGGACCCCCCTTGCTCTAAATTGGTTGCCGCCTACCCCCTGCTTCGAGTAAACTGCCATATTGGTTTCTCATACCACCGTCGTCTCGTGACATCACACTCAACAACCATCTCCCCACAAGTCATGTCTCATTTTATCTCCAACATATTTCCCTCCACTCATCAGTCGCACGTCAGATCTCGTTCACCTATCATCCAATCACTGCTTTCCACATCACCCTCGCTCACCCATCACCCATCCTTTAATGTCCACCTCATACCTGATTTATCCATTGGCTAATTAGTACAGGCCAACATATCTGTTAGCCTGCTGACATGTTCCCCGCTTCTCCAACGGATACTCGTTTTCCCGATAATCCTGTTCTTTTTCGCCATTCTTCCATTTTTCACGATACAGACACCTTTGAAATCACTTTTCCCTGTGTTATTTCCTTCCACAACCCCCATTAATTCCTAAAATCTACAGTCAGCATCATTCTCTGTTCAAATTTCATAGGCATCATTTGAACTGATGACGCCAAAGTCCACACAATCGAAAATTGATGAAAATCCTTTCCTTCCACCTCTAGTCGACATTGACCGAATCCCTGTGGCTGACAAAGATTACCTTATTTTAGAGCCCAAATGTGAATTTTATTTCACTGAGCTACACTCATGGTTTAGAGACAATTTCTTAGACCAAAGTGATGAGACCGGACTCTGGGATTCCAATCTCCCACGATACCTATTTCCCCGAATTTGCCCTCAAGTGCCAGGCTCATTACCCTCCCGATCAGAGAGATATTGTTTCATCCTCTGGAGAGACCCTATTCACTATCACACCTGAAGCCATCGACCCGATGCTACAAATAACCAGAGTCAAATCCTTTTCTCCTTTTACCATTGAGATCCTAACCAAAATGTATTAAAAGTTGTCTTTTCCCCAAAGAGCGCGGATCTTTGAAAGTTTCCTCCCTAAGAGTGCCCCATTACCTAAATCAAATCCCCCATATTAGTCATCGATTTTCTCAGTAAAAGGAAATCAAATTATCTCTTCTCTTTGCAGCCTACTTGGATACTAATCAGACGAATGGGTAGATGAGCCAATCTTGGGTTATCTGTCTATTTTATCTACCGAGGAAAACATGAAAATTCAATTCGACTACAACAGTTTCTTGGTCGAGAATATCCACGAACAACTATTCAAGTTTCTCACAGAAGGCATGTTTCGATATTCTTCAATACTGGCATACTTGTTTGTTCTTTTCCAGACAAACAAATTCTTATTTTCCATGCAGAAGAAAGATCAGAATGGAAGACCACAGCCGGTCACATATTTGACGTCACTGCTGAGAAGGAACTCACCAGATTTCACCTTCAATCAGTTCATTGATCAATTATACCATCCATTGGTAAGTATGCTCAACGACTGACGAGAACCAAGGATAAATGAAGAAATCCAATGAATTTTACACCTCTTAGACCTCACCAAGACCGGAGACTAGTGATTGTACTAGAACCACACAGAGATTAGAATTTATGGATGCGAGCTGGCTCCCTACAAATTAACCAGATATTTTCCCGTGCGTATCTTTGCCCTAGAATATATTAGGCAAGTGATTAACTCATATGATATTCATTCTGTAGCCTTCAAGAAGAAACAACAATTGAGGATCAAGGGATAGATAGGACCTTTCATCTGTAACAGTCGAGCTGTAGGGGCAATGGCCGATAATATTTTGAAGGAGATGAAGTTACACATCATTTTTCCGTGGCAATATGATCCCTATGGAATTATCGCAGAAAACAGGCTAAAGAATAAAATCTCTCCATACGCTCACGTTCCCAAACCCGAAATTGAGAATTTCATGAATCAGAGAGAGTGGGAAGTGAACACTTTGGAAGACTTAGAACAACAACCTCCTTCAGCCAGTGTTTCACAAACCATTACTCCATAGGTACCAGCAGAGGAGAGGCCTAGAAAGGAAGTCTCCCCATCAGTCACTGAAGTTTCAACAGAGTATTTCCAGGTTTACAGGAAAAATCCCAATATCAGTCATACCCCTGACAGATCAAGGGGAGAAGAGACCCAGTCTACTACAATAATAGAGGGAGAAAATTCACCATTGTTCTCAAGAAGTCAACAAATGATATCTACCTCTTCATCAAAGAAGAATATTGACACCACCTTGACTTCCCAACCATCACAAGGATCTGCAGGACTAAGTATTTTTGAAAAATACAATTTGATTAAGAAAAAGAATGAGATGCTGACTAGCTGCACCTATGCCCGATTTTGGAAGAAAACATCAATAGCACAACATAGACTTCTCTCCTCCTTTTATACTAAAAAGGGGAGAATTCATATGGATTTCTTGCAGGAACAAGTGCCTCAACCAAAGGAAATTTCTGACTACAAAAGGTCAAATTTTGAGTTTGATGCTGCAGAGGTACATACAGCTGACCAGATGGGCTTGCACAGACAAACTAGAGAAATGATTTTCTCAACATTGGCAAACACTTCCACAACTGTTGCAAAGTTACAAGTGTCTCTGAACAATGTTTAGACTCAACTAAAGCTGGAGAAAGTGTCATCTTTTTCAAAGGACAATAGGATTAAATATTTAGAAGATATGGTACTTAAAATTGGGTACGACCCCTCCAATGTGAGAGTAGATGAAGAACTACTAAAGAAAAAGAATGCTGACATAGCATTCTTGAGGAAACAATTAAAATTTCCAGCTACTGAAGACTCATAGGCCAAAGAGATGGTTGAGACAGAAGGCCAAAAGGAAGAAATGCTAAAGTTAATCATGGAACATAATACATAGATCAAGGAGACGGAATCAGAGTTGGAAAGGTTAGTAAAGGAAAAGGAACAAACAGAGCCCATAGAATTCATTCCACCGAGTGTGGTTCCCCTCATAGGAGTTAGCACAACGACAACATCAGCACCTGCCACAACAAAAATTCCATCATCTACCCCAGTGACAGCCCTAGGGACATCTAAAGCTCTAGCAAAGTAAATAGAGGAAATGACCCTACAAGGAGCAGAAATTAAAAAATTGCATCACGAAATAGAGAATCTCCAGAAACTTAAATCCTCCTTCCAGGCAAGTTACAATACTGAGAGACACACATAAAAAAATCTTAATCAGGAAATACAGTAGATACAAAGGAACAAAGTTGTGGGCAAAACATTATCAAAATCCAAAGAGAACATTTGGATGGATATCTAAAAATCCATGGCGAAAATTTGGCCACTCATACATATCATGTTCGAGAAGCACGAATTGGTGTAAAGGAGTAGGCAAGCCATTGACAGGACCAAGGGAGAGCTAGGGGAGATGCCCACAGAGGCAAATGAAATCATCAGGTTTCTAAATTTGAAGAATAAGGATGAGCTGGAAAGTCTGGAAATTGAGGATAGGACTGAGACTATCCTCGAGGTCAAGAAAGTCCTGACCAAGAGAGGACTAATGTTACAGTTGGAGGAGAGAACCAAAAAACATGGATATTAGAGTTCATATATTCTTTAACAAGATTGATTCTTTTCAAAACAAAGGTCTTCCCAGCTTACTAGTTTTAAATGACAAGCTGATGACTTTGTCCAACTACAAGCAAAAGATTTACATGGTGGCAAAGGATAGCTCCAAGTTTTTAGGAATACATGGTAGCATAACCGACAAGGAATTTTTAGAGACTTTGTAGTTGGATCTAAGTATCCAACATGAAATCAAGTATATTTTCATCACCGAGCCAACTTTCGCCAAATATACAGAGATGGACGAATTTTACAGAAGGTTACTAAAAGTCACCATTCCCAGTCAAAAGCAATGGGAGGATCTGTTCACTCTGATCGAGTGAGTGATGAGGTGTACAATCCAGGTCAACATGCAGAACAGTCAAAGTCAAGTTGATGAATCGTCAACAACCTTCCCCAAAATCAGAACAAAGAATCCAACAGATCATCAGCAATTCCTACAATTTTGTATTTTGTTACCTAGTTAGTTAGCCTTGGATTTTGCCACGTCCTGATCATTAATGAAAAGATCAATTTTTATTTTTTTCTATATATACTTCAAACTTCAAAGTATTGAGGGTTGATATTTACGCCCAAGCAAGATGTAATCACTGTAATCTTTCTCAAGAGATCTACCAGTAGTAAAAAGGATGTTTCACAGGATTCCTGCGTGTTAATTGTTGGTGATGTTTACTCCTCTTCGTTGAATGGTTTTTTTTGTCTTCGTAATCATTTATGTTTTCTATATCTAATCATTTAAAAGAAGTTAAAGGTGCATAATTTATCTTTGTATACTCTGTTTCTGGCTTTTAAATATCTAAGTGTTTGTCTTCTAATGTTATGATAAAGAAATTCTTAAATGCTTCCTTATTTTAAATGATTATCTCATTTTTTTGCTATCCATCATTTTTTCTCTAAAGGACCCAACAATTGCATTATTCTGCCCTGTGAAAAGACCTTATAAAATATGTTCTTTGGTCTCAAACTTTATAAAATAGACCCCATAGCCCAATGGATGCGTAAGAAATATTTCAGCCATTTTATAAAACAAACAATACAGTCTTATTTATTTAACTAGCCTAATATCTGAAACCTGAAACATAGTTAAATCTTACAAAGAGATCCCTCTCTGAAACTGGCAGGGCTAGATCCTAGTTTCGAAGTGGTTGGATAAAGTTACCTCTGATAAGTTTCTTCTACCTCTCGACAACCTCTGGGAATTTACAGAGCGATAACATACCCAATAAAAAAAGAAAAAAACTTTATTTTTGGTGAGATCCATAATATTAACACGTGCTTTTCAAACATGCAGATAGAGCACCAACGAGACCAATTGGCATTCCATGACATAGTCACCTAGCGATGATTCGAAAAGGACCTTAAAGAGCATGGGAAGAAACCTGAAGGCAATGACATGATCCATCCCAATGGAAATTATAGATGACCTTCTAGTAGGGATGCATCATCATGTCATAGGAGTACCCCATACATGGTTTCATCTTTTCTTGTGTTTAGTGAACGTTGTGGTTTCCTATGATAGATTTCACCGACCTCAATCCTAAACTTGTATGTGTTGTAGGAAAATCTACCTGCGGACAAGTAGATCGACCTCTAGAGCTTGACCTTAACCCTAGACAGAAAAATGCTTATCATGGACACTGACTTCCTTTCAAATCTATCTAAACTAACACATGAGAAGGAAGGATGATAGAAGTACCTTTTATCGACGTTTGTCCCTGCACGCTCCGAGTTGTGCTCCAATCCTTTGCTCCTCGCTGAGTTCTGCAGACAAAACAAGATACGACCACTTCCTACTCTATTGATATTAGCTTGAAAATAGATCTATCACTAAATGATAAGTTCGTATAGCATCAGACACAAACTAGAAAGAAACAGGCCAAGCGTGTCATATTAATGAGAATAACGACAGCAGTACTTACAATCGTAGATGCGAATGCGACAGCTTCGTCAAGTCCTCTTTGTCTAACCCTTGCCTGAAAGATCCATGACCTGGATAACAACAACTTCACTGATCACTCTCCTTTGGCTGACTGTAAGTTTCCTCCAAGATCATAAGTTTCACATATTCAATTCTTCCCCCTTTCCACCATCATAGAGCCTGTTTATATAGGTTGGGAGGAACCTAACCTCTTGAGTTATGTTTAGAAGCAGTTGGGAACCTTCTCCATAGATCAGGGATCTATTGATGAGAACAAGAATTCGAGCACAGATGCCTCCTAATCTTGAATGTTCCTCCCCTTATTCTTCTCAACGGGCTAACAACTGACCCAGATTAGGGAGCTCTCCTTCAGAAGGGGTCTCAGAGCATTGTAGCGCTCCTTGGCAGGCCTTGGGGAAGCGCCAGTGCTCTTAAGATGAGCAATGCTCCTCCAAAAGGGTCTGGGCAGCATTATAACACTCCCTAAGACATTATAGGGGAGGGCCAACGCTTCTGCAACTGAATTAGGGGAGCATCCCCTCTCCAAACCTCTGTTTCAGGGTTCCTTTCAGGTGTCAAGAGTCATTTGATCCCAGTAAACCAGTTCTCCTCCTTCAAATCAATCATGTGAGATGTCATAAGTGCCTCCTTAGTGTCGTTATCATGGCATCATGTCTGAACATTGTTTGCGACACTAGTGATCAACTTGCGACACTTGTGAAAGCTGAAGGGAAGATGTGACACTTACGACGATTGATAGGGAAAATGCGACACTTATCCATCTGAACAATTTTGACGTGTAACAGAATTCCCCCCAAAGTATGAAGTCAGAAGATGCGAACTGATGACTGAAATGCTTTGTAGACGTTCAAGAAAGGGTATAGACTCGG
>JASDQU010104138.1:241953-261785 GCA_032191745.1 Picea mariana | reverse complement strand
TTTGCAGTCAGCCCCTGGGCGAGAACAGTCGACAGTTCGATCCAAACGTACGGGAAGGGTATCAAGCCCGAAATCAACTAAGAAGATTCCACGCAGTAATTGTGGATTTACCTCAAAGTGACCCCCATAATACGATCCGACCACCACAATCAGTTAAACCACGGAGGGTTAGTCCCCGTAGCTTACTCGAATGCAACCTCGTGCGTAACCCCAGTGTGAGAGGGGGATCCCAGGCATACTTATACGATAACTGGATTTACTCTCCCTAACTCAGGATGCTAATGTTTGTTTTAGAAACTTTGGAGAGTTATGCTCACAACCTTAATCCAAAGTACTACACCTATTCTACTGTTGGTGGAGGATTCTAGCAAAGAAAAATTCTAGATGATTTTTAATTAACATTGATTTTAGTGGTTGTTGTTTACACAAAGGGGTGCATGGAAGTGAAACAAATGGAATTAAGACTTTGACCCAAAGAGTGCATCAAGCATGATAATCAATCATTTCCTTTCGATGAACATCTAGCTAAGGGAGAGAGAGAGTTCTTTCACTAACAAGCATGAAATATGGAGTGTCCTCAACAATTCTTTTCTCAATCAAATCCTGATGTAATGAAAAAAATTTCAAATGCCTTCTAATATGCTCAAACAATCTTGAAAATATCTTTATTTTTTGCGTATGGATGATGATCAATACAACATAATGCTTATCTTTGCTAATTATCTTCTTGGTATGAATGAGAACCAAACTAGCATAAGAAAGAGTAACACAAACAATACACCCTTCGTAGCAATCAAAACAAAAAAATGAAAGAAAGGAAACAATCAAAGGGAAAACGAAATTTTACACCCAAAAAGAAAAAATTGAAGAATAAGGACCTTGACTCAAAGCAATATGAAGAGGTCTATAGGCCTTTGATGACCTTCACCAAGGTTTTTTACTCAACTGATGAGGAGATGAGAACAATGCATAAGTTTCAAATTTCACTCAACAGGAAAAACTTAATGAAAATAGTGAAGAAGGTTGTAAGATCCAATCAACAAGGTGTTTATCCTTCAAAAAGACAGATATCAAGGCTAAAAAGGAAGAAAAAATTGACTCACAAGGTCACTCAGCAGAGGAACACAGAGGCAAAATCCAGAAAAAATGCAATTTTGGAAGGTTTCTGGGCCAAAAGAGGCTGGCGCTCTGTTGCCAAGGGCAAGGAGCATTATAGCACTCTGTGCAAAGCCTTTAGCAGCGCTGGCACTCTGTTAACACTAGGACAGGGGCGCTAGGGTCTAAAAGTTCCAGAAGTGTCAAGAAATTTCAAAAATTGAAATTCAAACTTGACAACTACGCTGAGTATGATGGGACAAGGAGCCAATCAGCTCATGAAACTAATCAAAGAGGGGTAAACCAGGTCTGAAACAATCAAGGGATAGAACAAGGTCAATGAGGAGAAAAATCCAAACAAGAGGTTTCGATTTGAGGCTATCTCCCCAGTGGAGTCGCCAGTTTTTGTTGTAGGAAAATCTGCCTGCGGACAAGTAGATCAACCTCTAGAGCTTGACCTTAACCCTAGACAGAAAAATGCTTATCATGGACACTGACTTCCTTTCAAATATATCTAAACTAACACATGAGAAGGAATGATGATAGAAGTACCTTTTATCGACGTTTGTCCCTGCACGCTCCGATTTGCGCTCCAATCCTTTGCTCCTCGCTGAGTTCTGCAGACAAAACAAGATACGACCACTTCCTACTCTATTGATATTAGCTTGAAAACAGATCTATCACTAAATGATAAGTTCGTATAGCATTAGACACAAACTATAAAGAAATAGGCCAAGCGTGTCATATTAATGAGAATAATGACAGCAATACTTACAATCGTAGATGCGAATGCGATAGCTTCGTCAAGTCCTCTTCATCTAACCCTTGCCTGAAAGATCCACGACCTGGATAACAGTAGATTCACTGATCACTCTCCTTTGGCTGACTGTAAGTTTCCTCCAAGGTCATAAGTTTCACATATTCAATTCTTCCCCCTTTCCACCATCATAGAGCCTGTTTATATAGGTTGGGAGGAGCCTAACCTCTTGATTTATGTTTAGAACCAGTTGGGAACCTTCTCCATAGATCAAGGATCTATTGATGAGAACAAGAATTTGAGCACAACTACCTCCTAATATCGAATNCACTAAATGATAAGTTCGTATAGCATTAGACACAAACTATAAAGAAACAGGCCAAGCGTGTCATATTAATGAGAATACTGACAGCAATACTTACAATCGTAGATGCGAATGCGATAGCTTCGTCAAGTCCTCTTCATCTAACCCTTGCCTGAAAGATCCACGACCTGGATAACAGTAGATTCACTGATCACTCTCCTTTGGCTGATTGTAAGTTTCCTCCAAGGTCATAAGTTTCACATATTCAATTCTTCCCCCTTTCCACCATCATAGAGCCTGTTTATATAGGTTGGGAGGAGCCTAACCTCTTGATTTATGTTTAGAACCAGTTGGGAACCTTCCCCTTAGATCAAGGATCTATTGATGAGAACAAGAATTTGAGCACAACTACCTCCTAATATCGAATGTTCCTCCCCTTATTCTTCTCAACAGGCTAACAACTGACCCAGATTAGGGAACGCTCCTTCAGAAGGGGTCTTAGAGCATTGTAGCGCTCTTGGCAGACCTTGGGGAAGCGCCAGCGCTCTTAAGATGAGCAACGCTCCTCCAAAAGGGTCTGGGCAGCGTTATAACGCTCCCTAAGACATTATAGGGGAGCACCAATGCTTATGCAGCTGAATTAGGGGAGCGTCCCCTCTCCAAACCTCTATTTCAGGGTTCCTTTCAGGTGTCAAGAGTCATTTGATCCCAGTAAACCAGTTCTCCTCCTTCAAATCAATCATGTGAGATGTCATAAGTGCCTCCTTAGTGTCATTATCATGGCATCATGTCTGAACATTGTTTGCGACACTAGTGATCAACTTGCGACACTTGCGAAAGCTGAAGGGAAGATGCGACACTTACGACGATTGATAGGGACAATGCGACACTTATCCATCTGAACAATTTTGACGTGTAACAGTATGTGCTGAGAGAAAGATTTTATACTGATATACATTCACGGATGGTAGCCTAAAGTTTGTACTATGGACCTCTTTTGGACATATGTATATGTGTGTGTGTGTGTGTGTGTGTATCTATCTTTTTTGTGTTTTATTTTTATATTCTATTTACAAATGATAAATATTTACATGTGTAAAATGTGTGTGATTATTTTATGAATGGGAAAAATGCCAATATAAAACATAATTAGCATATGTGTCAGTTACCAGATTAGCACGCCTAGGAACATGCTCATAGGTAATAAACTCAAATGATCATTCCAGAAGACGTACCCTAATGAATCACCATAACAATATTAGATCATGAATATGGTATAGACCATTCAACTGTGACTCAACCAACTAAGAATCTAAGAACACCTGAAGGCATTGAATTCCAAGTGAGAGAGTGTCTCACAAAATCTCGATGGCAGTTCTATATTCAACAACATTATTCATATTTTCCCCCAGAAAAACACCTCCAGTAGATACCAGCTAGTTAGTGGGTGAATAAATTACCCAAGAAGTGGAAGCCAAATTCTGAGTGTGGTGTCTAGCACCTTCTACAAATCCAAAGTAGACCAAGGACTCTCCTAGAATCTTCCACACATTAGAAGCACAATAGTAAAAAATGAAGGAAAAAATAAAAAACCTTTGCAAAACTATATACAACAATAAAAAATAATTAAAAAAGAACTAATACTCGAGCCATCAAGCACAATCATAGTACTTATTAAGGTAGAGCCCATTTATGGGCTCCAACAATACATTTCCCTCATAATTTGCTAACTCATAAGACCCTTTTTCCAACACTTGTCGCACGATATATGGACTGTGCCACATTGGGTTGAAATTTCCTACCCCCACGGTATCCTTGTCCTGGTCATAAACTAACACAAGGTCTCCTTCAGAAAACACCCTTGGGCGAGCAGAATTGTCATATTGAGACTTGACACATTTCTTATGTGCTTCATTTGCTAAAGCTGCATCTCGATGATGTTCATCAATATGGTCAAAGTAAACGAGGAGTTATTCGAGTTGCGTCATGTCGGGTAATAATTTAGCATTATAGAAGGGATCTCAAATTCAATGGGAAAAACTGCTTCTAATCCATGAACAAGTTGAAAAGGAGAGAATCTTGTTGCAATTTTGACTGAGGTTCGGTAAGCCCATAGTTCCAGATATAGCATCAAATGCCAATTTGATCTGGTTGAGTTAACCATCCTATTGAATATAGTTTTTAAGGAATTTTTTACGACTTCGACCTGACCATTAGCCTGAGGATAGTGAGGCGAGTGTTGCTATCTAAAACCAAGTTTTGATGCTAACTCAGACATCATGCAGTTTTGCAAGTGACTTCCATGGTCAGTGACAATATTTCTTGGAACCCCAAACCTAGCGATGACCTAATTGAACACGAAAAGTGTTGTGGTTTCACCATCATTAACAAATTTTGGCATTGCTTCTTCCCACTTAGTGAACTAGTCAATGGCCACTATGATGTATCGATTCCCCCTAGATGAGGCTAGGTGGAATGTCATAAAATATATCGCCCATTTGGTGAAGGGGTCGACAATAATGATGGGAAACATAGGAGTCGGGTGTGCACACAATTTTTTTGTAAATATTTGACAAGGATGAAATTTCTCTACCGCTTCGAGACAATCTTTGAAGATCGTAGGCCATAAATAACCAGCGTGCAAAATATTTTGGGGTGTTTCCAACCCTGATAAGTGACCACCACATGCTCCACCAAGGCATTCATTTAACACCACTTCTGCTTCCTCATAAGTGAGGCAACGACATAGAATTGATTCTACCCCTCGTCGATACAAAGTGTCGACAATAATGAGATAGTTCTTTTCTAATTGACAAATCCGTCATCACTCACCTCATGAGAAATGTGGAGGAAACTTCAAAGTCTGGAGATATATAAGGATATCTCTATATCATGGATCAGATGAAGAGATGAGGAAAATATGCTCATCTGAGAAAGAGTCCATTACTTCTTTATCCTCATTCTCTACCAAGAACTTTTAAATCAATTCGAAGAAGACTGGAAATTTCTTGGGTTTCTCAGAAGGAAAATCCAAATCAAACTCTTGAAGCACAAAAGCCCACTTGTTGTACTTCCCACCAATTATTCGTCGAGTCAATAAATACTGAAAAGGATTAATGTCGTCGATGGTGGTTATCTTTCAGAAAATAATGTAATGTCAAAGTCATTGAACAACATGAAATGATTTTAAGGCCAGTTTCTCGACGTGAGAATACTTTAGTTAAGGTCCCAATAAAGAAAAAATTAAATAATAGATTACATGCTCTTGGAGCTCATCATCTTCCTGGACTAAGACCATGCCATTTGATGATTCGACTACTGCAAAATACAATAGGAAATCATGATTATAATCCAGGGGACTTAATAACGGATTTGAAACCAGCGTTGTCTTTAACACATCAAACAAACGTTGTGCTGCCTCATCCCAACAAAATGGAACCCCCTTTTTCAAAAGGCACATAAACCCTTTTATGATATTATCATAGTTAGGTACAAAGTGTCGAAGCAAATTTTCCTTTCCTTGTAGACTTTGAAGATGACGAACTGTGTGTGGGGGATGCAGTTTAGTGATTTCCTCCACTTTCAAAGGGTCAACCATGATCCCTTTAGTTGAAACTATAAAACCCAAAAGATGTCTCGAAGTCATGCAAAAAATACATTTATGTGGATTCAAATGGATTCTACAGTGACGACATCTCTCGAAGAATAGGTGGAGGTGTAATAAATGTTGAGCTCTCTTGCAGTAATGAGTTGTAAGATCATTCAAATAAGCCTCCACTATGTGCTTCAAGTCATGGAAATCAAACATCATGGCCCACTGGAAAGTAGCTCCAACGTTTTTAAGTCGAATATTCTTGTATGTGAAGGTTCCCCTACGAAAAATGAAAGTTGTCTTATGTTGGTCTTCCGATCGATTCTTGATCTAGTTATAACCCGAAAAACCATCCATGAAAGAGAAAATATTTCTTCCTACACACTCATCGATAATATGATCGATAAACGATGTGGGGAAGTTATCTTTTTGACAAACTTTATTCAAGTCCCGGAAATACATACACACTTGAATCATTCCCTGTTTCTTATCGACCGTAACTGGGTTGGAAAACCATTCCATCAATGGTACTGGATAAATAATTCCAGTGTTGAGCAACGTTTCCACCTCAACTTTAATTTTCACTGCTTTTTTTCGATTCACTGGTCACAACTTTTGTCAAACTAGTTTCACATTCTCGTAGGTTCGAATCTCATGTTGAACGATTCAAAGATCTATTCGAGGAATTTCCTCATATGACCAAGCGAAAATATATAGAAATTCCTTAAAGAGAGTCGTATACTGACAAATTTCATCTTGAAAGTATTCCACCCCGATAAATACATTTTCGACAACATCAAGGGTTCTAGAAATGTTAATGGGGACAATTTACGATATATTTTCCATATTCCTCTTGATGTAGACACCATGCCTGACCAAGGGGTTTACCATCCGATCAACACTCCTACTTATGACTAACTTAAATTATCCATTTTCCATAGCACTCATCTCATGTAGGAAATGCGATCTATGATGCATATCCTCCCACAACCTTTGAACTGCCATTATTGCCTCAATGGTGGTTTTGTTCGTAGGCAAGACGATTTCAAAACAGTCTTGAGAAATTGAAGAATTATGATCCCAAATGAGCTCCAGAAATAGATCATCCTCTATCCATGCAAGAGTCTGATCAAGGTCTGTAGTGGTGCATTGAATAGTCTGGTAAGAGATATCAACTGCAGATAGTGGCATAGCCATCCTAGCATGTGTGCAACCATCGACCGATTCACATGATGAGGGAAACACCCATGGATATTGTAGATATTAAGTTCTAAACGACACAACTCTTGTTACCAGAGACAGAGGACTCGACTCTTGAAACTCGACCATGGTGGCATGAATATAAGGTTATAGATGTTGGGAAATTAAAATTTCCCATGAGCAAAGGGCACATTCCAACACTGATTCTCTCAATTTTCGACTGAGAGTTCTCAATCCGCGGGACCATGGATCCTTGATTTGTCACAGAGCTAGAATGGTTAAAATCCATATGATCGATAGTCACAATCCTTCCCTCACGGGGAAAGAATAAAATTTGAAATATTGATGAGACGACATTTTTCATCGCGTAAGTCCAACTCCTTCCCAATAAAATATTATAGTCGAGCGATGCATAGACTACTTATACTTCTAAGAAAATAGACTTTCCTCCTAACTCGACTAGAAAAGAGGAAATAATCATGTGTGGCCTAAATGATAATCCGTCAAACGTGGTTAACAAATTAGGAGAAGGTGCAATCTATGGAGATCCGATAACTTTCCAATGGGACAAAGACATAACTCACGTGGAAGCTCCCTCATCAATGACGATCCTATTGATGACATGCTTTGCATAAACAACGTCAATATGGAAGGCTACATGATAAGGAAGGTGAGGCTTCACATGAGTAGCATCAAACTTCATAGCGAGCGGGCTAGAAGAATCCATCGCTCTGATTGTAGATAACAATGTGGTGTGTTGTGTGGGTCAACTTTAAAGTACCTCAAAAGTAGAAATCGCACATGGCGTTTGAGATAAATCCTATACAATAGAGTAGTTGGGTGAGGCTCTGGTGTTAGGGTTGTGCGATGCTCTTTTGTACACACCTTTCGGTATGTGCAACATCATTTCCTTCTCAAATTTTCTATCTGGAGAGGCCCCTAATGATCAAAAGTTTCATTGCCTTTCAATGACAACTCTTGATTACCATAATCATGAGTTCTAGTCGAAAATTATACCTCCTTTTATTTTAACTTTGAATAATTTACCATGTTAATGAACAAGAAATATCCATATGAAAAATGTGCACCAAAAGTGCCCCCTCCAAAAAAGGTGGAATTGGTTGTAACCAAATTGACGCTCCCCAAAGGCTTAGCACAAAGCGTCATTGATCCGCCCCCATAGTTAAGCAGGGAGTGTCACCAAGGGACTGACTCTCCCTATGTATGGGAAGTGTAACACACCCAACCAACGAAGTTCATCACGTCACGCTAAAACTCTCTCTCTAAATTGTCTAACCATTGACACATCGCAACCAAGTGACACCTCGACACATTTGTCGTTCACCATGACAACTACATGTTTTCTGTGAAATCATGCCATGAAATGCGTTCTCTCCATAAATAACCATCGAAGCTAATGCTCAGACTCTTTACTAGTACTCTTATGAATTATCTTTGACAAGTATGGTATCGAAGAATATTCCTCTTCAATTCCATCTGTTCGGAGCTAGAAAAATTAGTGTAGTTTCCTTACTCCGAGAATGAGATATCGAGGAATATACCCTTCTCCTAAATGGAAATGCATGGGTGTGAATCGTGATCTCTTGATAGACGGTTGAGATTGATTCAAAGCTTACAGTTCTCCCACCAGGTGTGCTCCACTCAACTCATCCACCTTTGGGTAAGTGACACTTGTCACGTTAACTCACACCAACTATCATGCTAGCAATCCATGTTAGCCCTTGGGTTGAAACTTTGCCCTGACATCCCTTATCAGACTCACACTTCTAGGTCATCGAAGGATTTCTCTGAATCCATCAAGTTTGCATTTTTAAAACAATCAACGCTGAGCAAACTAGGATTTCTCTAAATCCATTCACCTAGACAACTGCTGACACACATCTTCACATTAATGCTCCCCATCAAATCTCATTCTTCCAACTTACTAGTGGGGCCCGTAATAATCAATGACTGCAATTTCATCCATTCCACTTACATATCTATGGTTTTCGGTAGTCTATATTTAGGATCTTTTCATCAGGGTTATTCTCACGGTACATGAGATTTCCTCTCAAAGGTCTCACTCTGATAGGTTTGTTTCATATCCCTTCCCATGATGCTCGAGAGATATCTCTAACACAACGAATCTAACTAGCCATCGATCAATGGTCACGATCTATTCATATCAACGAATGTGGTTCCTTACCGACCAATACAAGGTTTATAGAGTTGTAACCATCTGTTCAAGGACTTATCCATTCCTCGATTCCTGCCAGACTTCGACTTCTAACCTTCGAGGACTCAAGATGATTTTGAAGTTTCTACATATTGTCCAACTTAGGGTTAAGACCTCATATGAGTTGCAATCTCATCACACCAGAGACATATGGGGTATGTGAATGAGTAGTCGTTTGGGTTCATTCATTTCTACAATTTGACCAAGCATTAGTATTCATCACCATGTCTCTTATCTTTCCACATTCAGATCGTAGATTAAGTACAAAAAAAAAATCTTGGAATCAAACATTCAATATATATATATATATATATATATATGAGCATACAATTGTTTTATCCTTAAGATTCACATAAGTCAATCACAATCAATTCAATATAAGTGAATCACTTATTGATAAAGGAATGATCTAATCCAAATGACTGAGAGAGGACGCCTTTCCTCCCAACCTTAGGTTGTGTTGTAGAGTCACTTCCTAAAACACACCACCCCCATGCCAAGCCATGATACAACCAAGGAAATTGACTCAATAGGGCTCCAAGTCTGTGATGATCCAAGAAGGTTACTCTCCTTCTCCCTCTGACACAACATAAGTTTCTGTTGGATTACTGAGAGGGGGGGTGAATCAATAATAGAGAAATCTAATCCTTTTTAACCATATAATGAAAGTGTTATATCAATGTAGAATTATCATCCAATATTTGCAGAGTAAATAAACAATGAACAAATGAACAATCATACACATACATAGTACACCAATGTTTTTACGTGAAAACCCAAAGAGGGAGAAAAACATAGAATGTGTTTTCTTATATGTCTTGAAGAATTAAATTCATTGGAAGCACCAACTTCCTTTGTTTTCTAGCTACAACTAGAAGGAGGCTCCAACCCCCTAGTTTCTCAGGCTATAACCTGAGGGAAGATCCAACTCCCCAATTCTCTGGCTACAACCAGAAGGAGGCTACAACCCCATATGTTCTTTGGCTACAACCACCTGTCCTTACCCCGTACAACCACCCTAACGTATAAATAGAATGTTGGAACCACTGTCACACTATCACTATGAGGTATACTGCTGTAAATCTGTACCAATCAACCTGCACCAAACAACCTGTACCAATAACTTGAACCATGCATCAACCTTTACCTCAACCTGTATTCAACATCTACCATAAACAAGTGCATCAACCATGCACCAACTTGTACCTCAACCTCAACCAAAATCCCTCATCAATTTCATCATCCAAATATGATTTATAACTTTGTAATAGACCTAATTTATATGATCACATACCTGCAAACCTTCCTTAACTTTAACAACAAGAGACTATCATTTTCATCAAACTTTACTTTAGTCTCACATGACTAGTTTTGGATTAGTCAACAACCCTAACTTGAAATAATCATAGCTATGTACCTGTAATGAATAAATATATGAAAATAGTACACAATGTTCTTCAATGTGTTTTATGCAATTCATCCAGGTGTCACTACTTGGTACCTCTTAGAAAAGGAGTTATAGGAAAAATGGCATACCTTGTTGAATTCTAGCTTATTCTAGAGAGCAAACTTGTAGAGTGTGCCCCGCACGGAATATTTATTGTTTAGATCTGAAAAATGTACAAAGAATACTACAAAATATACTATAACCAACACATTTTTTCTTACTAAATTTAGATCTATCATGAAGAAGTTATGACGTTTTTACCCGAAACACCTGTTTTAGACTAGTTTCAGGACTAGCCACAACCCCTATTTTCCATGGAGTGTAACTCCAAAAATACAACGACCCACAAGCTTAAATTTGTACCACAACTATTTGAATATATTTCCTCAATGGCCTCCCAATTTCACGGTCTAAATCATTCTAGAAAAAAAATTATTGTGAAAATGGTGAGATGGCCTATAAATAACATACCTTAGAAAGCATCATCAAAATAATTTATCCTCCTTTGAATTTAGGCCTTCTTTACTTCACCTTCCCTCTGAAATTCAGTTTAGATATCTTTTGGTTACCTTAATCACATGTAGATATTCAATATGCTCAAGTGCGATTGAAATGGGAGAGCCTTGCCTCTTATTTATACTTTCATGTAGCTTCCTTAGAAGCATATTCTAGACCACTTTGTCCACATAGTCACTTATGTCCAACTTTGCCCAAATTGCCACTTATCCATATATCCAATAACCACTTGAATACTTAACCCATTTTCCTCATTTTAAGTTTAACCTTCTTATAATCACTTTCCATAATTAGAAAGTTCTCCATTTACTTTATTATTTAAATAATCCTCCTTGACTTTCTCACTTCACTTTATTATTTAAATAATTCTCTTTGATTTTGTTGCTTCACTTTATTATTTAAATAATCCTCTTTGACTTTGTCACTTCACTTTGTTATTTAAATAATCTTCTTTGACTTTGTCACTTCATTTTATTATTTAAATAATTTCTTCTTTGTAAGAACTTTGACTTCTTTGACCTTTTGGGGCTTCAAGCCAACATATGAGGGTCCTCCAACTTCGTAAGGCCATAACTCTCAAACCGTGAGGAGTTATGTGACATTCCACATACCACTATAAATGACATGACATGTAATATCCATATAGAATAGTCTTACCTACAAATATATCAAAACTCATACCATTATACATCAAACAAACTTGGGTCCATTACCCAAACCTTTGTGCTACCAGAATTCTCTACCAGACTTTCTTCAAGGGTTGACATCAATGACAACCAACCAAATTAATCAATAGTTTCCACTTCCTACTGAGTTCATGGTCTCTACATGTTTATCAGGTGGTTTCTCAACTGGATTTCCTCTACACAAGGGAGTCCCTTCTTTGATTAATTGTCCCTCAACGACCTCCCCTTACCAATGTCGGTTTTTGTCCAGTAAGCACCAAGTTGCAACCCACTATTGATCTAGTTTAGGATCGAGGTCATCTCTATTTAGGGTGATCATCCTTATCTTGGACAAGCTTCTTATTTTATTCCATAAAGCTATCATTTTCTTTCTCAATAAACACATTCGCTTTCTATGCTCTGTTGCTTATTTTTCTAGGCTCTCTTCCTTGTTCATTTGTCTGAGTTTCTCCATCTCCGTCTCTCCATTTCTCGGGTTTTCAGTTGAATCTTGCAGACGTAAACTATAGTCCACCCTTTTTCAATCTGAATGGGTATTTTTTTGTACGTTCCTGTCAGCCATTCAATTGGCCATTCTTTCCACACATGGGCCAATTGTGGTAGTCATTACTGCCCAACCACCTTTATGACCTTTTCTTTAATGTTCATGTGGTCTCTTCCATTATTCTAGTGTGTTGGTGGTGAAATCATCATGTTTGTAAGAATAGATAAAATTGATGTGCAAGMTTCCTATTTTCTTCATTGAAGCATCTTGTCTTCATCCTCTACTTCATCAATTTCCTCTGGTGTATCATGGCCAGTACTTATCAAGGTTGTTCCCTCTCGGTCAGGAGTTTGGTGTTTATATTAAATCAAAATACAATTACATGCCTCATATTATTAACATATAAGGTTTGTGCATAATTACAATCTTTGGAGAAAACAGGGTGTTACATTCCCCTCCCCCTTAATAAAACACCATCCTCGATGTTCAAAACACCATGTTTTTTTTTACAATTATACAGTAAAAAAAAATGGGTATGCCAATCTCATGGCATCTTCCAGCTCACATGTAGCTTTATCAGCTCCAAAATGATTCCATTGCACCTTTACCTACACGATGGCTCAATTTTGGAGCATCATTTCTTTCCTTTCTAAGACGCGTTTGGGTTCTGGATGGAATGATCCTTCTAGTTCCATCCGTATTACAGTACATTCAATAATGTGATTAGAATCATGCACATATTTCTTTAAAAAAGACACATGGAATACATTATGTTCTCTAATATTATGTGGTAAACCAAGTATGTATGCTATTGGTCCTATTCTTTCTAGGATTTCAAATGGCCCACAGTATCGGGGAGCCAACTTAGCACACATTCCCATTTTTCAGGGAACTTCTCTTTGGCTTCACTCGAAGATACATATGGTATCCTATATTGAACTCTCTAGGGGTTCTCTTTCTATAAACATACATGTTCTGTCTATCTTGGGAAACTTTCAGATTCTTCCTTATTTGAACCACGGCTTGCTCCATTTCCTTTAGTTGTTCAAGTCCAAGTGTAACTTTGTTTACTAGGCTATCCCAACTAATTGGAAATTTTCACTTCATTCCATATAGAGCTTCAAACGAGATCATCTTCAATGATTCTTGATAACCATTGTTGTATGAAAATTCTACCAAAGGTAGATATTATTCCCACTGCTTATGTTTATGCATCACATGCATTCATAACATATCCTCTAGCAATTGTTTCTCCCTTTCAGTCTGACCATCGGTCTGAGGATGGTAGGTCGTACTGAATTCCAACTGCGTCTCTAAACCTAAAAACAAGCTTCTCCATAAATTTGAGGTGAACTTGGTATCTCTATCTGAAATTATGGTTTTAGGAAAACCATGCAACTTGAATATTTCTTTCACCAAAACATTGGCAACGTCTATGGCTTTAAAGGTATAATTTATGGGAATAAAATGAGCTTCCTTGCTCAGCATATCCACCACAACCATGATTATGTCATGTTTCTTGACCTTATTTGGAAAACCCACGATGAAATCCATGGAAATCACTTCCCATTTCCACTTTGGTATATGTATGGTTTGCAATACTCTCGCAGGGTGTCGATGCTCGACCTTCACTTGTTCACAATCTAGACACTTCAAGATGTATTGAGCAATGTATTTCTTCATCTTAGGATAATAATATGGTTTCCTAACTGTTGTCACCATTTTCTAATAACGAGGATGACCGATGTAAGTTCTCATATGGAACTCATCCATAATCAATTGTCGCAGGTTTGTTGAATCAGTCATGTATAGCCTCTTGTTGTATGTTAATGGGTTATCATCCCTTAACTGATATCCTTCGTACCTCTTTTCATTAGGTTCTCAATGCATCTTTCCCCTTACTAGGTTGAAGAACTCATCTTCTTACAAGAGGATCTTAATTCTATGTTGAATGTTGGACTCACCTCCACTTGTTGCTAGTAGATGTATTTTCTGAACCCTTTGGATGAGCACATCAACTACTTTTTTCTCTTTTCCTTTTATGTGCTTGATTTCTAATTCAAACTCACTGATTAATTCCATCCACCTAGTCTGTCTAGCGTTCAACTTTGACTAGTCGAACAAATAATTCAGACCACAATGGTAAGTCATGAGGATAAATCGCCTACTGAATAGGTAATGTCTCCATATATTCAACACATGTACAATTGCGACAAGATCTAAGTCATGGGTAGAATACCTTTTCTCATGTTCGTTCAAATTTTGTGATTCATAACAAACAATGTTTCCTTCTTACATGAGGATTCCTTCAAGTCCCTCCTTGCTTTCATATGTGAAAACCAAGAAGTCTTTTTCACGGTCCACGATCCTTAAAACTGGGGCGTTGGTCAACTATTGTTTTTATTGTCGAAAATTATCTTCACATTATGGTGACAACATGAATCTCTTTCCCTTCCTTTGTAGTGATGTAATAGGATTTCTGATCTTGGAGAATCCCTTGATAAACCTTCTATAATATCCAACCAATCCCATGAAGGATCTCACTTCCGTCACATTTCTAGGAGCTAGCCAATCCATGATTTTTTTGATATTCGCAAGGTCTACTACGACTCCTTTGGATGAGATTACGTGGCCTAGATACTAGATTTATCTTTTAAAGAAATCGTACTTGCTGAATTTGGCATACAATTGGTGCTCTCTTAACACTTGTAAAACCATTTTGAAATGTTCTCCATGCTCCTCTTGATTCTTGGAATACATGAAAATGTCATGCACAAACACCAATATGAACTTGTCTAAGTACTTGCTGAGCACACTATTCATTAAACATATGAACGTGGTTGGTGCATTTGTAAGTCCAAACAACACCATAACAAACTCGTAGTGTCCATACCTTTTCCTAAAGGTTGTATTGTGGATGTCTTCTTCCTTAATCCTAACTTGATGATATCTCGATCTCAAATCTATTTTTGAGAAAAATGTATCCCCTCTGAGCTGAAAAAATAGATCATCTATTTTGGGAAAACGGTACTTGTTCTTAATGGTCATCTTGTTCAACTTTCGATAATTGATACATAACCTTAAGGTGTCATCCTTCATATTTACAAACATGGTTGGTTCTCCCCATAGGGATACACTCGGTCTGATATAACCTTTATCCATCATTTATTTCAACTTCATCTTCAGTTCCACCAACTACGGCGCACTCATCCTGTAAGGCACTCTCGATGTTGGCATTTCTGCCAGCATGAGATCAATTGAAAATTCAAGGTCTCTTTCAAAGGTAATCTAGGAACCTCCTCTGGAAACACATCCTTGAATTCCCATAACACAAGATGATCTTCAAACTTCAATTCACAACTTTCTATTGAGTTTAGTACTTGTATAGCATACAAAGGACACCCTCTTCTGCTATACTTCTTGAGTTGAAAATATGGTATTTTTATCACAGAGACTAGCTTTCGAATGCCTTGCAAAATTCTCGTATTGCCTTCCTCATCTTCATATTCTAGAGTTTTCTCATAGGAGTTCATTTTTTCCTTATGGGAAGCTAACCAATCCATTCCCAATAATACGTCATGGGAGCCAAGGGGTAGAACAGTCAAATCTGCCTGGGTTTGAAATCCCTTGATCCGAATTGGAAAAACTTCAACAATGTCTGCCACTTCCCTCTTTGTTCTAGTGGCTAACTGGACTAACCACGCCTTGGTGTGTTATTTCTCTGTAATGAACATGCCTTAACTAATTGAAGTGAAACATAATTAATATTAGATCTGGGGTCAATTAAAATAGATATTGGTTATCCAATAATGATACCTTCCAATTTCACCACAAAAGCTTGGTGGTATGCTTGCCGATTTTCCATCGCCACGTAGATTCTCGGTATGCACCTGGCTACATCATTGACTGTAGCGGCCCCTTGTATGTTATACACTCTTTTATTGTCATGTTGTATGTGGGTACAATCCCTCAATAGGTGTGGTTCTCCACATCCCCAACATTACAAAGGTCATTTCTTAGTTTCCTCTACTCTTTCCTTTTCTTGCTCCACTAGTTTATTCTTACTTTGGGATGGAAAATTTTGTTGATGCATGCTACTTATTGGATGTCCCGATTTTGCATCCTTCACGTAATTATTGTGGGGAAAAGGATTAAATCATTTATTATGGAATCCACTCTTGTCCCTTCTCTTTCGATCCTTAGGAGGCTCATGCTTGTGCTTGGACTTATCGTAACAACATTTAGCCTGTTGAATGGTGTCTTCTAGTGTCTCGGGTTTGTCGAATTCAATTCAATTATGGTATGAATGTGGAAACCCATTGAGAAAACAATGGATCCTTTCCTTCTAATCCTTAAGGCAAGGAACATATCTCAACAGTTCCATAAATATTTTTGCATACGCCTCCAAGGTAAGTTTCCCCATCTTAAGCTCATAAAATTTCTTTATATTTTCATCATAATACTTTTCATATAGGTAAGCCTTGTGAAAGTCTCTCTCAAATTATTTCCAGGTTAAATTTCTTTCTTTTATCCTTTTGATTTCCTTGAGGTCTTCCCACCAAATGGAAGCCCTGCCATTCAAGTTAAACAATGCAATCCTTGCCTTGGTATTATCTGAGTAGTTATGTACTTAGAAATACATTTTCAAGTTGAATAGCCATGATTCAACCCCCTCTCCTTTCTTTATCTCTCCATAAAATTTAGACGACCTAGCATTCTTGAATTCTTCAGTCAGGAAAATCCGAGACTTCTTCCTCTTTTTCTTCCTAAAAATACTAAATTTTGTTCCACTACTGGACTATCCTACTAGATTAGTCTCCTGATCAGAGGAATCCATGTAATTTCCTCCACTCGATCGACCTTTATTAGCACTTCAATGATTTTTTTAAGAAGAACTCCTTCCCGCATTGCTATGAGCTATTTCGTGCTTTTGGGCATCTGAAGGGGTTTTCAACCTCTCCGACTATTGTAGCTCAGCATTGTTAGGACCTTGTTGTAGATGCTTTTGAATTTCAGATAGAATCTATAGTAGAATTGCATTCAACTCTGTCTGTTCGGCATGGGCCCTCATAATCCTCTCATTATCCTCCTTTAGACTTCTCACTGTGGCCATCAAATTAGGAGGGGTTTCCCTATCCCTCTGGATGTCAGATTCTTCATATTTGAGGTGCTTGAGGTCATCCATATTGTGTTGTACCATTCACTTCCGTGATTCTTTTCAATTCATCCTACATGTTGAAACAATGATCATAGTTAGAATTTCATGTGAATATTCTGACTCAGGCAGTTCAGACGACATAAGTCCTCCTTTTTTTTTAAACAACCTTTCGTGGTTTTAGTGACCCATTCAGGCCTAGGGTTTGAACATTGCTCAGATACCTATCTGTAACACACCCATCCACTAAATCTAGTCATGTCACACTAAAACATTCTCTCTAAAATGTCTAACCAATGACACATCACAACCATGTGACACCTCATCACATTCTCTGTTCACCATTATGACTATGTTGCACCTACGTGGCGCCTGTGAAATTCTTCCATCAATGAGTTCTCTCCATGCAGAACCATTGAACCTATCACTCAATATATTTACTAGTATTCTTATGACTTCTCCAACAGGTATGGTATTGAAGAATATTCCCCTTTGATGCCATTTATCCAGAGCTAGAACAATTCATGTAGTTTCCTTATTCTGAGACCGAGGTATCGAGGAATGTACCCTTATCCTAAATGGACAGTTGTGGGCATGAATCACAATCTCCCAATAGACAATTGATATTGATTCAGAGCTTACAGTTCTCCCACCAGGTGTGCTCCACTCGACTCATCCAACTTTGGGTAAGTGACACTTGTCACTTTAACTCACACCAACCGTCCTGCTAGCAAGCCATGTCAACCATTGGGTTGAACCTTCGTCCTGACATCCCTTATCGAACTCACACTTCTAGGTCATCGGAGGATTCTTCGTATCCATCAAGGTCTCATTCCTAAAATAGTCAGTGTTGATCCAGCTAGGCTCATGCTAAATCCATTCACCTAGACAAATGATGACATGCGTTTTCACATTAATGCCACTCGTCAACTCTCATTCTTTTCACTTACTAGTGGGGCCCGTAATGATCAACGACTAGAATTTAATACCTTTCTCTTAAAGATCTATGGTTTGCAATAGTCTATCTTTGGGATCTTTTCATTGGGGTTATCTCACGGTACATGAGATTTCCTCTTGAAGGTCTCACTTTGATAGGTTTGTTTCGAATCCCTTCCCACAATGCTCGAGGGATCTCTTCAAAACAACGACTCTGACTAGCCATCGATCAATGGTCATGATCTATTCATATAAACAAGTGTGGTTCCTTATCGACCAATGCAAGGTTTATGGAGTTATAACTGTCTAGTCAAGGACTTAGCCATTCTTCGAGTCCTGCTAGACTTCAACTTCTAACCTTCAAGGAGTCAAGATGATCCTGAAGTCTCTAAATTTTTTCCAAATTAGGTTCAATACCTCATATGAGTTGCAGGCTCATCACACTAGAGACATATGGGGTATGTTAACAAGTAGCAACTTGTGTTCATTCACTTCTACAGTTTAACCAAGCATTAATATTCATCACTATGTCACTTATCTTGCCACATTCATATCATAGATTAAGTACACAAGCAATCTCTTGGAATCAAACATTCACACACACACACACACACACACACATATGAGCATACAATTGTTCTATTCTTCAACATTCAAATAAGTCAATCATAGTCAGTTGAATAAATATGAATCACTTATTTGATAAAGGAATGATCCAATCCAACTGACTGTGAGAGGACACATTTCCTGCCAACCTTAGGCCTTGTTGTAGAGTCACTTCCTGCAACACACCACCCCCATTCCAAGCCATGATACAACCAAGGAAATTGACTCAACATGGATCCAAGTCTGCGATGATCTGAGAAGGTTACGCTCCTTCTCCCTCCGACACAATAGAAGTTGCCACTTCCTATGGAGCTCAGGGTCTCTATAGGTTTATTAGGTGGTTTATCAATTTGATTTCCTCTTACAAGGGAGTCCCTTCTCTGCTTAACTATCCCTCAACGATCTCCCCTTACTAGTATTGATTTATGTCCAGTAAGCACCAAGATGCAGCCCAGTATTTCTCTAGTTCAAGATCGAGGTCATCTACATTCAGGGTGATCATCCTTAGCTTGAACAAGCTTCCTATTTTCTTCCAGAAAGCTATCCTTTTCATTCTCTATCAATGCATTCACCTTCTATGCTTTGTTGATCATTTTTCTGGGCTCTCTTCCTTCTCCATTCGTCTTCATTTCTCCATCACTGTCTCTCCATTTCTTGGGCTCTTTGTTGAATCTTGCAGATGTAAAATGAAGTCCATCCTTTTTCAATTTGAAAGGGAATTTTGTGGTACATTCTTGTCATCCATTCAATTGGCCATTCTTTCCACACCTGGGAAAATTGCGGTAGTCATTACTACCCAATGACCTTTATGACATTTT
>JASDQU010104138.1:206820-225613 GCA_032191745.1 Picea mariana | reverse complement strand
TTCATCATTTTCCTCTGGTGTATCATGGCCAATACTTATCAAGGTTGTTCCCTCTTATTTAACAATTTGGTGTTTATATTAAATCAAAAAATAATTATCATATTATTAACATATAATGTTTTTGCATAGTTACAGTCTTGGGAGAAAATAATGTGTTACAGGGAGGGGGGCATCAATCATAAAAAATGGTCAAAAACTCAAGGTAAAAAGTGGTTTTTTTACCTCCAAATGATGATTTTGCTTCACCAATTTTCATAGGGAACATGACAGACACTTCCACATGATGACAAAGTGTATTTAGGCGCTCCATGTGATGGGTTTTATCCCCCAATTTTTCTAGGGAACATGACCAACACATCCACATGATGCGACATTCAAGTACGACACTTAGTAAAATATAAGTGCGACACTTAGGAATGTGGAAAATCAACACCTACATAAGTGATACATAAGTTTGAACTAGTATAATATGATACAAAAGTGTACCACTTAGTCGCGTGGAAATTTGGTGTGTAACAATGGCCCAATGAAGAAGGCTACTATCAGTTAAGCTTCAAAGGGGTCTCTCCTCAGCTCTCCTTTACGCGACCTCGTGTTTAGATCATGTGTTAGAGGAGGTTCCCGACTATACTTATACAACAGTTGGATTTAGGCTCTCCCTAGATTAGACTCCTACATTTTTTTTATGGCCTTGGAGAAATTAACTCTCCAACCTAAACCAAGGCCCTAGCCTATAACTAGCATGTTCACCCTACAAAATGAAAATCTCTAATAAATTCTATTTAGAGTTCATTTTATGGGGATTTTCATTACTCAAAAGGTATGATGAAACTTATATGATGTTTTGACAAACTCGAAGAAAAAACTTTAAGAACATAAAGAAAAAATGAATGTGGTGTCTTCACTAAAAATAAGAAGTGCTAACAACGCTTCAGAAAAATAAACTCTTTTCTTTTGAAAAATGCTAACTTTAACTGAAATCATTAACTATGAAAACAAGAAGAAAGTATGAAGGCATGAGTGCCAACAAAAAATTTCTTTTTTGGATGAATTTAAAGGCAAAGGAAACAAGAGATGAAAACTAGCAACCAATCTATTTTTGTTTTTTCGTTAAAAAGAAATGAACATGCAACTAACAAGGAAAATTTTCTTTGTCTTTTTAAAAATGAAGGGGGGAAAGTAAAATAAGAAGAAAGGAAAGAATATCTAACCAATAGAACAAAAATCAATCTGGAAATCAACCTAGATATACAACTGACCCTTCAACTAACCTTAACAACCCTAAAACTCAAAGACTAGCTTACAAGAAAGAAAGAACTTTTTAAATAAAGTGAGAGTTTTCACAGACTTTAATCAACAATTCAGAGCATAAACCAACTCAAGAGGATTAGTGAACACTGAAGAACCAACTTAGACCAACCAATTATGAGCAAGAGACTTAAAAATTCAAGACAAATACACAAATCCACAACTATGTAAACTACAACTCACAGACATCTGTGGGTCATACAAGTGCAACTCATGGATATCCGTGACCCACAGAAGGACAAAGCGTGGATAAATTAGTTAGACTTGAAAAATAGAATTCAACCAAGAAGGAGGGCTTGCAAAAACTTTTGGAAAAGTTTATGGATGAGGAAAGCTTTGAAAATAAAACCTATAAACAAGAGAATCTGCAAAAGCCTAAGACAACCAAAGAAGCCCTAAGATTGACCCAAACTAGGAGAGTCCCCAGTATGGTTGTCAATTCTATTATATGATTTCCCCCCTGTGACTTTGGGTCATGTCACAACAGAGATTAACCAAGTAAAAGACAAAAACCTAACCCGCACACACAACTTGTAATGAAATAACTACTTTATCAGAGAGGGAATAAATTTTCACACCTTGTATCCTTACGTTTGTTGGCGTTCCCTTCTCTCGGCCCCGGTACTGCTCTTGACTCCTACTTGAGTTAACTTGCAAAACAAGATCAATAAAATGTTGTAACAATGTATTTATAGCATAAAATCATACAAGTAACTGATATATAGATTCAAATATGAAGAGTAATTGGACATACATAAACAAATTGAATCAATACTACACAAGTATGGGGAAAATAGAACTCTTTATTAGCAACGGTAAAATAAGTGGTTACAACTTGACTCCAACCATTGACATTGTCACGAAGCCAAGCACCCAGGTTCCTCCAAAAGGTTCTTCAAGCATCACTCAACAAGGTTTCCCTTCCTTGGATGACCCAATAAGGATAGGAACACATCTTATGGTCATATAATGAAAAACAAGGAATGTTGGAACAAGGGTTCCAAGTCAAGGGGATGTTGCTTAGAGGATGAAGGGGAATAGGGAGACTTGCAATTTCTTCAGCATAACTTTGCACCTAGGTTGTCCTCCTCACCCATGTCCCCAAATGTGCCTTTATGCCATCCTCAAGAATTTAAGGAGGTTGAATGATGTTTGGTATGGGATTAGGGAGGCTGGGAAATGAACCCAACCAAAATCCTCACCCGAAAATGTGGAATTATTTTATTTTTCATTTTTTTGAGGGAATACACGTTTTTTACAATAGAAAGGCATGAATGTACATGTGTTGCACAAAGGTGACCCGCAAATATAAGAAAAAACATTGTTTTTTAAGTGGCTTTGATGAGGAGAGTTGTGACTTAAACTTGCAAGTAAAGAAAAAGGACTAAGCCATCTCACAATGCAAATGGTGTACCAAATTGTGGTATAACAATCACACTGTCGAAAGATATTGAGGGGTGGGGTATCAAAAATATTATCTTGTTTACCAAAATCTTGGCTACTAAAATTTTATGAAGATTGATCCATAACAAGCCGCTTTGGGGGAAAGTAATTTCTTCTAAATATTTTGCTGGCCAAACTATGGAAGATTGGATTAGAAATCCCCGAAAAAGTAGGACCTTGAGGTCTATTGGATGGCATGCAATGATGGATGTGTATAATATTATAGGTGATTGGTTGTGCTGGAAAGTAGGTAATGGTCATAAGGTGAGGATAGAAGAGGACCCTTGGATCGGTGGAGGAGGCGATTTTAAATTATCAAACAACATGGTAAAAGAGCTTCATTTGAAATGGATCCTTTCTCTGTGGGATGAAAAGCTTATCAACGTGGATGGTTTTGGTTGAAGTGTGTGGAAAGGAGCGTAGTTGTTGGAGCTGTCAGAGATCCATAAAGAAGAGTGGCGATCCTTCTATATCCTTCTCTCATCCAATTTCATTAAGTTGCATGAAGACGAAGAGGATGTTCTAGCATGGGGTAAGAACGAGAAATCCAGAATATATACAACAAAGCTCGAATATCAAGTGTTGGTTTTGAATGAATTCAACGACTCTATGCAGAATTAGTGGAAGACTCTGTGGAAGGCCAAGTCTTCGCTTAAAGTGAAAACACTATCTTGGCATGCAATAGAAAAGAAGGTGTTAACTTGGGACAATGGGATGAAGGGAGGATGGGTTGGACCACCTCAGGATGGTGCACCTTATGCTAAAATCGTGAGGAAACGGTTCAACACTTGTTTGTCAGTTGTTCTTATACCCAAAATTTTTGGCAATCAGTTCGTAATGAGCTTAAGATTGGAAATATGGTATTATAAGGAGAATTAAAAGTGTGGATAGTAGGATGCATATCAGGCATTCATAATCGTAATTTCATATCTTTGTTTGTATATGTAGTATACTTTTTCTGGTGGGCATGAAATTCATGCATTTTCCAAAATAAATACATCCTTGAGGAAGCCACTAGTGGGTTGATTAGTCAGCTCTCTCATGAACATATGTATAAAGAAAAGGCTACAAAGCTTAGAAATGTTTAAGAACCACAGATAAATAAAGGTGTTCCTTGGAGCTACTTTGATGGGGAAAGTCAGGGCCACCCTACACGTTGTGGAGCTGGAGCAATATTACATATCTTTGACTCTCATTATTATAATATTATATACACACTAGGAAGGGGTTCTAATACAAAGGCGAAACTGACAGCTCTTTGGGCATTATTATTCATGGTGAGCTCTCTTAATTTAAGAAAATTTCAAATCTTTAGTGATTCCAAAATTGTAGTTGATTGGGTCATTGAAAAAGGTGAAATTTAGGTTGCATGCTTCGCTGCAAGAAAAACAAAGGTGAAAGAATTTTTGGCAGAAATGGAATGGTTTTTGTGTAGAAATATCTACCCAGAGTTAAATTAAAAAATTGATAAACTTTCAAAAGAATATGTTGAGCTTCAGAATGGAACCTTTTGTTTTCAGGGGTTTTATGACGACCGAGCAATGGAAGACATGACCTTTTATTTGTAACGCAAGACAAAAGATAATCTAGACCAATTTGTGTAAATGGAGATGCAATGTAAACCAATAAGACTTTTTTTAAATTTAATATGAATAGCTTTATGCAAGACAATATTTAGAAAAGTAAAGTACAAAAAGAAAAGATGACCCGAAAAGCCAATGTAGTATGATGAGGACATAAATATGTATATTTCATTTTTGGATATATAAATTTTATATTTCATTTTTGGATATATAAATTTTTTTTCTCGCTGAAAAAAATAATATATAATTGTATAATATTTATCAAATTTTTATTAATAATTTATATAAATTATATTATTTTATACCATATAAGTGATAATATCTATATCACTATATATGTTGTTTAATATATAATTGAAAATGGTTAATATTTGTTTTTAATTTATTAATATGACACATGTTACCATTTATATGGTTATCTTTTGTGAGTGAATATATTACACACTAATGTTTTTATTAATGGGACTTTTCCTCATCGTTCTCGAAAAAAAAGACTCCAACAGAAAATCGAGGTCATGTCACTCATAAATAAGTTAGACACATGTATGATTTTGAAATCATTTCTTTAAAAAAAAATGAGTGGAAAAACAATAAATTTCATAAAACATTTTTTAAATAAATACAATGTTATTCGTAACTCAATATTTTTATTATTTGTAAATGGTATATTTATAATAATAATGATAATCTATTTTTATTTCATTATTTGTAAATGATATATTTATTATAATAATAATTTATTTTTAAGGTCACGACCAAGCCACATCAAATTGGTGTATGAGATCCTCTTGTTTCTGGACTCTCCTCTATCCAACGATTTGACTGGTAAAGTCTACGGAGATATACATACCCTACCCCCCTCTGGATTTGAATTTATAACCTTTTAAGAAGAAACACATGTTCTTAACCATTAAATCCTGTATACGAATATAGGGTCAAACCACCACCCTCAATACAATGTTTTTATTTCTCACCAAATAAAATTATAGATTTTATCCTAGAGACTTTATTCCATCCAAATGTTAACAAATAATTGCCTTCTCTAAATCTTGTGAGATATATGATCCATTTTCACTAAAATATGATCCATTAACTTAAAGTGGGAAAATATGATTTCACATCTTCTTTATAGCTTCCATAAAGAAAACTAGAACAAATGTAACATAGAGTATAAAGCTTCCATAAATTAGTACAAAATTTTAGAATGAAATATCGCCAATCGATAAATTGAATAGAATAAGCTTCCATATATCTCGAAATTAGTACAAATGTTTAGAATGAAATATGGCTAGTAAATAAATTGAATAGAATTTCCTTTAAATAAATACAATGTTAGTCCATGACCTTTAAAACAAAGTTTCCATTTATCCCCATCTTAAATTTGAGAAATTTTCTAACCTTTAAACCCATCCTCTTTTGATAGTTGATGCCACCCTATCGTAAATGTACATAAACCTTGTCTATTAAGTTTTGAATTTGAAAACCAAACCTATGAGATCTATATTGCCTATATACACTAAGCAATATCCATGTACCTGTACTTGGTGCATTAATAAATTATTATATATATATATATATATATATATATATATATATATATATATATATATTTATTTATTTATTTATTGTATGTTACAAATTTCTTGGTTGTATCATCGCTATGATAAAAGGAACTTAGAGTTGGCATGGTTATTGTCGATGTTAGTGGTAGCATTTGACAGGGATTTCTGCACAGGTCTATGTGTCTAGACGTGTGGAAATCGTCAAAACCTTCTACTCTTGCATTTACTTTAATTAAATGAATTATTAAAGTAAATTGATTTTATTAATTAATTATGTAATTAATTAATTGAGTTATTTAAGGAAAGTGCAAAAAGTAATTAGTATGTTTCTAAATCTCGAGTGGGTGTGAGAAGTAATCTCAATCGTCAATCACTTTGGAGATTAGAAATAGAATATAACTCACGATTATAAAATCGAGGCTAGGGTAAAGGATATAGACACTTGACAGAAGTTGTGTTGAGAGAGTAGACACAAAGAGTATTGGATCACAAAGGACTGTGATTCAAGATCTTGGACAAGTAGAGAAAGACTTCCATCTAGAGATCAGGTCAAGGAGAAGAGCAAACAAAAGTAGCATAGGAGGGTTTCAATAAGAGGAAGCCACATGAGAGTGTTGTGTCATACAAAGATTGATGTACAATATTTATGTACATGAACACGGGTTTCCATGGAGACAGTCGCGTACATACACAAGTGTGTTGAAGGAAAGTCACATACACCTCAAAATGTGTGCAGTTTTGTTCATACAACAGGTCAGGCTTTTCCATATTTGTCTGCAGTTGTATTTCTCTTAGTGGGCCATTATCCCTGTTACGTGAGCCCTAAATTTAGCATAATAATATCATTCTCAACACTAGTTTTCCCAGTGGGGTTTTTCTAGGGATATCTACCCAAAAATATCAGTGTTCATGTGTTCTTTATTTGGTTTCCTTGTTTATGATTTTGCTACATGTTTAATTGAATACTCAGTTGTGCTTTAATTCAATAAGTGATTTATTTGGAATTAATTGTCAGGTGTTGGGTAGGAGAAATTTCAACATGGTATCAGAGCAGGTGCTCTGAGAGGAAACCAAGTACACAATCTAATATCCATAGCAGATCCATAACCAACAAGAAAAAATCGAAGGATGGATTTCTAGGAATCAATCGCACAAAGGTGAAAATTATTTTTATAGGTGTACAGAGGTGTACGCGAGTCAGATTAAGCACAATCACGTACGTATATGGGAGGCTTTAAGAACAATCATGTATATTCGGGTCACAATGGTCACATACATGGGTTTCAATGATCACAGTCGGGTACATACATGGGAACTAGTGGTGACAGTTGCGTACAAGTCTGTACATGTCAATACATGGGCAATTTTCAGAGCAGGTTATTTCCAATGAAAATTATCAAGTCTTAGGGATGGAAACAACACCATTAAGAGTTGAAGACAGATATGATGGAGCATCCAATTTCCTTTGTTAGAAAGAAAGAGTAACTTTGGAGTTTAAGGAGTATGAACTGTGGAGTTTAAGGACTTCACCGACAGATCCAACAACTTTGGAAGCTCACAACAAGAAGGAGATCAAAGAATAGAGGGTAATCTTAGATTCAGTGAAGGATCATCTAATTCCTCACTAATTCGAGAATAAGATGGCCAAAGAGATGTTTTATGCCTTGGTAGGGTTAATCCAGAGCACAAACATGAATAAGAAGATGTTCTTAAGGAATAAACTCATATTGATGTAGATGTCTAGATATGATAATGTTACCGACTATCTCATGAGGATCACACATGTGTATGATTAGCTTGCAGCCATAAGGGAGAAAAAGGAGAATGAAGATCTTGTGAATGTGGCATTGAATGGTCTTCCCAAGTCATGGGAACCATTTTTCAAGGGAGTTTGTGCTTAGGAACACCTCCCGGATTGGTAGAGACTTTGGGATGATTGCATCTGGGAAGAGACTCAGGTGGAGTCTAAGAGAAAAAATTAGGGAGGTTGTGAAGAAAACTTGGATCTTGTCAGTAAGACAAGGAAGGGAAAAGGAAAGAGTTCTAGAAAAAAGGGTAACAATGAAAGAACTTCATCACAACCGGGAAAGAAGAAGGACTTGAGAAAAATCAAGTGATTCTCATGTCACAAGAATGAACATTATTCATATCAGTGTTTGAAGAAGAAGAATAAGGGTAATGGAAAGACGCAGACAACAACATCAACAATGACACATCTTGATGAGTTTGCAGCAAAGTTTGAGAAGGATCACTCATTGGTTTCTTTCCTTTCTACTAGCACACTTATGAGGAGTGCTTGGTTCTTTGATAGTGGTGCATCTTGTCATATGACAAAATAATGGGAGTTATTTAGCAATCTTATGGAGAGGGAATCAGATCTTCATATGAATCTTGGTGATGATGCCAGGTATGCAGTGAAGGGAGAGGGAACAATTACATTCTAGCTTGAGTTAGGGGGTTCATTGGATTCCCATGTTGTGCTTTGCGTACCAAGTTTGTCGAAGAATTTTCTTTCAATTTTAGTTATAGAGGACATGGGTTTTGTTGTTACTTTTCAGAGAGGGTAGGTACTCATACATCTAGAGAAAGCTATCCTGGACAACGCAGTGGTCATTTGGGTTAGAGAGGGAACTTTGTACAGGTTGTAGGGAAATCCTGTTCAGGATTTGGTACATGATAATGGCAGCCTATGTGAGTTGTGACATAGGATTTTGGGACTCCTACACTACAAGGCTTTATAGATTCTAAGGGGGGGGTTTACAGTTCTTCCAGAGTTCAGTATTGAGCAGTGAGGAATGTGTAAAGGGTGTGCACTTGGAAAGAATGACAAGGTTTCTTTTCCTAGAAGTGAGAGTAGGTCCAAGGGGATCTTGGATATTATCCATTTGAATATGAGTAGGATGATGTCAGCAACATCATTACAGGCATCATCATACTATGTGACGTTTATTGATGATTTTTATAGGAAAACCTGGATCTTCGTTATGAAGACCAAGGATGAGGTCTTCAGTTGGTTCAGAGAGTTCATGGCTCAAGTGGAGAACCAGACAGGGAAGAAGATTAAGGTCTTGAGGTCAGATAAAGAGGAATTTCACACCTCCAATGACTTCAAGGATTTTTGTAAGGAGTCATAGATCAAGAGGGAGTCATCAATCTCATACAACCCTCAACATAATGGGGTTTCAGAGAGAAAGAATTGGCCCATCACCAGTTCTTATAGGGATATGACACATGACCAAGAGTTGTCTATGTTTCTATGGGAAGAGACGTGTAACACAATAGTGTATGTGCAGAACATAAGTCCTCACATGATATTGGGGGACAAGACTCTGGAGGAGGAATTATTAGGAGTGAAGAAAGATATTAGTCATTTGAGGATCTTTGGTTGTCCAATTTACATCCATGTGCCTGTGGAGAAGAGGAGAAAGCTGGAGACTTTAGGACAAAAGGGTATATTTGTGGGGTACAGTGAGACCTCAAAGGATTACATGATATTCATTCTAGTGCAGCGGAAGACAGTTGTAAGAAGAGATGTTAATTTCGAGTAGAACTTGGCATCTAGGAGTACTCAGGAGTCATCAACAATGACAGATTCCAAGGAGCAGTAGGATCTGAAGGATGAGAAACAATCAACAGTTCGGACTTCAGGAGTGGAGGAGGAGTTATCCCCTTCAAGTATTGTTAGGAGACCTCAGTGGATATTACAAACATTGAGGGATGTTGGTAAGGCTCCTAGGAGTGCGGTAAAAAAGAACAGGCCTTTGAAGAAGTTTTCAAACTATATGTCACTTATGAGTAACATCATTGATGTTGAGCCTTCCACTTTTGAGGAAGCAACAAATCAACAGGTATGGGAAAATTCCATGGTAGAGGAGTACACCTCTATTATGAGGAATGATGTTTGATACATAATGTCGAGACTGGAGGGGGAGTCAGTTGTGAGTTCCATATGACTCTACAAGATCAAGCATGTTGAAGATTGTAGAATTGATAATTTCAAAGAGAGGTTTGTGGCGAGAGGGTTCTCCTAGAAAGAAGGAGTGGACTACGAGGAAACATTTTCTCCCATCTCCATGTAAGCTTCTATTCAAGTTGTTATTTATATTGCTTCAGTGATGAGGTGGAGGATACATCAAAAGGATGTGAAACCAATTTTCCTTAATGGGATCATTGAGGAGGAAGTATACATAGAGAAACCTCAGGGCTTTGAGGTACATGGGAGGGAGTCTCATGTGTGTAGGTTTAAGAAAGCCTTGTACAGACTCAAATAGGCACCCAGGGCATGATATTCCATGATTGGTGGATACTTGCAAAGTATGGAATTTACCAAGAGAGGAAAATACTAAATTGTACTTCATACTCATTGGAGAGGATCCTCTCATATTGGTTTTGTACGTTGATGATTTATTTCTCACAAGTGTAGAGGATATTATTGCAAGGTGCAAAGAATATTTCACTAGTGAGTTCGAGATGAAGGAAAATGGCCTGATGAATTATTCCTTGGGATTAGAGGTATGGCAGGTATCAGGAGATATATTCCTTGGACAAGGGAAGTATGCATTAGATATATTGAGGAGATTCAGGATGAAGGACTGTAAACCAATGGATACACCTATGATTACCAATCTGAAGAAGGTAATCACTTCAGATTCATAGTTGGTGGATCTGAAGAGATACATGAAGCTGACAGGGTCCTTGATGTATTTGGTCAACACCAGGAAAGATATTTGTTTTGTTGTGAACACCTTGAGTTAGTTCATGGTGGATTCAAGGTAGGTTTATTGGATCACAATGAAACATGTGCTCAGGTACTTGAGAGGTACAATGGATTATGGATTGAGATATCTTGAAGGAGATGAAGTAGATTTGTAGGGATATACAGACTTAGATTGGACATGCAGTCTAGTAGAGAGAGAGATCACCTCAGGGTGTTGCTTCAGCTTGGGATCAATAATGATTACTTGTTTTAGTAGGAAGCAGAGTTCGGTAGCACTCAGTTTAACATAGGAAGAGTATATGGCAATGAGTATGGCTAGTTGTGAAGCCATTTGGATTCATAAATTGATTACAAGTTTATTTCATCAAGAGTTGGATCCTACAATGATATACTGCGAGAATCATAGTTGTATCCATAAGGGAGTAGTGAAGCTTTAGTATATTTCCATAGATGAGCAGGTTGCAGATATTCTGACCAAACCCTTGGAGAAAGGGAAGTTTGTGTTTTTCAGAGACATACATGGAGTGGTGAAAAATACCTTCCTCACTAAGAGGGAGTGTTGATTCTAGTGGTAGCATCAAACATGTATTTCCACACAGGTCTATGTGTCTAGACGCGTGGAAATCAAATCCTTCTACTCTTGAATTTACTTCAATTAAATGAATTATTAAAGTAAATTGATTTATTAATTAATTATTTGAGTTATTTAAGGAAAGTGATAAAAATAATTAGTATGTTTCTGAATATCAAGTGGTCATGAGAAGTAATCTCAACCGACAATCAGTTTGGAGATTAGAAATATATTATAACTCATGATTATAAAAGCGAGACTAGGGTGAAGGAGAAAGACACTTGACAGAAGTTGTGTTGAGAGAGTTGACACATGGAGTATTGGATCACAAAATATTGTGATTAAAGACTTTGGATAGGTGGAGAAGGACTTCCATCTAGAGATCAGTACAAGGCGAAGAGAGAATAAAAGCAGTACAGGTGGGTTTCAGTTAGAGGAAGCCATAGGAGAGTGTTGTGTCCTACATATATTTATGTATAGTATTTCCATACATGTACACCGATTTCAATGGAGATATTCATGTACAAACACGGGTTTGTTGAAGGAAAGTCACATACACCTCGAAAACATGCAGTTTTGGTTTGTACAACAGGTCAATCTTTTCCAGGTTTATTTGCAGTTATATTTCTCTTAGTGGGAAATTATCCATGTTACACGAGCTCTGATTTTAGCATAGTAAAATCATTCTCAACAATGGTTTTCCCTCCGAGGTTTTCCCAGGGGTATCTACCCAAAAATATTGGTGTTCATGTGTGCTTGATTTGGTTTCCTTGTGTATAATTCCACTGCATGTTTAGTTGAATACTCAACCGTTCTTTAATTCAATAAGTGATTTATTTAAAATTAAATGTCGTGTGTTGAGTAGGAGAAATTTCATTAGTTATGAGCTTCTCAATCCAAACTCTAAAAATATTCCACTACTTATGTGTGATGTGATCGTGATCTATATATTTTTAAATGGTTATTAGATGAACAATTAACCACAAAATCAAGAGCACAAAGAATGGCTCAAAAATAGTCTATAGTGGGCTTGAAAATTGATCAAATAAAAAACAATAACTTTGAATATAGAACTATATTAGGATAAAAAATCGATCAAAACAATGTGTCCTCTCTTTCAAATGAACAATCCCTCCTATTGTCAACCTACAATAAACTTATTTTGAATTCATAACAACATTGTTTATGTCTCCAAGAAGCGACATTCTTCATTCACCAAGATTCAATAGAAGCAAGCATGGATTAGGATAGAAAAGTACTCTCATTTTATTTGAGGTATTGTTTTTAACGACCAAATTAATTTTTTCTTTAATTCACATTTTACATTCATACAATATCCCAACAAAACTATATAGCAACTCTATGAAGACATATAATGACACGCATTGTTCATGTCCTCTTTGGAAAGAGGGAAATATTCTCATAAGGTGTCACTTCCTTATATTCTATTAATCCAAGGCTTAACAAATTAATTGACACATTGCATAATTAATTCACGGAATAAGTGACATCCATTATATTTTATAATTAATTATATTTTCAGTTTAATGTATCACCTCCATTTCTTTGTAATTTCCTAACTTTTCTTGTGTACACTTACATGGTAAAAAATATCCTCTCTTTAGTCTAGGAGCAAGAGTGGATAGATTCCATCAACGTAAGTTGAAGAATGATCTCTTCCCTTCTCTTTTTCAATTTAATATTTGCATTTTTTTTTCCTTTCATCATTGTTGAGGAAAATATATGAAATAATCTTACTCAAGCATTTTTAGATCATACTTGGCTAAAGAAAGATAGGCGGGAATATCACCCAATGTTTATAGCCTCAAAAATTGTTTCCTAATCCACAAGTATTGGTTACAAGGGCTTAGGATGATTTTTTTATAAATAAAAGATCACTGAAAAATTCAATATTTATATAATTTTTTGAATATAAAAGGTGCAAAAGTAAATGTAGAGACATAAGCAAAAATACCAAGTCAATAATTAACACAGATGAGACATAAAGAACTAGATTATTTCATTCCAATTTATCAAAAGAATCGTTCTCCTTACAAAATTCCCTGAGGAAGTTTGGACCAAAGTCAAACTTAGATGTCCTCCATGAAAACCATACAAAAGGACTTCTGACAAAAAGTAAAAAACTGAACTTTAAAAACTAGTTCAGCTTGCCACGGATTGTTGCCCACTCGACTATGCACAATATCCTTTATCAATCATGAAAAGTAATTCACAAACAGACAAGTCTACATAGACTATCAAAGATAGATCAACACCTCTAAAAAAAAATTGTCTGAATGATGTAATTTAACCCTGAATGTTGTTGTCTACAATAGGACCCTGCTGCCATAAAAGAGAATTAGGCTTTCAATGAATTAAAGAATGAATGAAAACTAAACTATCTCAATAAAACTCAAGAGAAAACCTTAATATGCTTTCTCCTTCTATTCTCCCCTTGATCCTCCTTCTCCTTTTGCCTTTAAGCAATTAGAATTAGTTGAAGTAGTTAAACTACCTCTTTTAATTAAGTTAACTAAAACTCATTTAACTTTTAGTTTAGGGGGGAAATTAATAAAATAATAATAAAGGTCTTTAATAAATAATAACTAGTAGGTGGGACCCCTTGTGACTCCCTTTAGTTTCTTAACAAACATAAACACAACTAGTTAATAAATCAAACACATCCCTCCTTGTGGCTCCCATCATCACTCTCATAATTTTGAAAATTAATATCAATGATTTGAAACTATATCCAAAAAAATATAATATCCAACATATCCAAAAATAGTGTGTTGTCCAAAAACTTCAGCAGTAAATTGTTCTCAACAATCAATAAATAAAAACACTCAAAAGACATATTTTCCACTTTCAGAGACAATTTTCCCTTTGTTCCTACTATCTCCCTTTGATTTCTCTGAATTTGCCTTAGGTTGTGTGGAGCCTTTAGGCCTGATCTCACTAATAACATGAGAGAAATCATCTCTCAAATGCATGTGGTATGAAACGGATTTGGCTGAGTCATTTGAGGGAGAGGAGGGGGAAGCAACATCTTTTCCTTTATCAGGTGTATGGCGGGCTTCGGTTTTTAACTTATTTCTTGCATGGGAAGAATGTACTGGTGAGTGTGCAGGGGCAGCTTGGACAATTTGGTTAAGCGATGGAGGAGTATCAGGCATAGAAAAATTGGGCCAGCCACGATGTTGGGATATTGTCAGGTGGACAATCTCTTGCCATCCATCATTTTTAGGTACTATAGGTTGTAACGAGACATGAGGGGGAACTGGGATACCAGGGACATGTGGGGGTTGGAAAGGAGGCCTTTCTGGCCTAGGTTGGACCACTCGTTTTCGAATCCATTTGAAAAACCCAACTTGGAATAGTTGGTTCAACTCTTGTGGATCTGCATCAAAATGTATAGAAAACCTTGGCCTTCTGGGGCCCTTGCTCCAATTTCCTCTTCCCCTATTATTTCAACCATGGATACCTCTGCTGAAGAAGCTCATTCCTGTATGCAATATTTATTAGCAACTACTTCCTTTAACAAACCATACATGACATCTCTTTAAATATGAAACACAGTTTGTCTCAGCAACACATCAGACTCATGCAATCCAATCCATAAAATTTGTTTAATACTTGTCAATGAGCAGGGAGTGAATAAGGGTTCTGGGATATATGAGGGATTGTATTGAGTGAAAAATTGTAAAATGAAGGGGGGTATATCATGATTACTGCTCAAAAAATCATCAAACAATCAATTGTATTGTAATAAAAAAACATATCAACTGTAACTCATCGTTGTGCCATCCTTCAACTGCTATAATACAAAGTTTTCATTTAACTATAATTTAATTTTAAGAACAAGACGTGAATAGTGATCCTAGGAAGGTGAGGGGATTTGTAATGTGCAGAAAAGTGAGAGAATAGTAGGGAAATAATGAATATTGTTCATAAAACAAATCAAGTAAAACATAACTTTTTACAAAATTCAATACAAAAAATACCAACACCATATCAACACTCACTGTGTATCAAATTGTTTGTTGTCACAACATTTAAATTTCTTAAAACTTCTCAATTACAACAGTCTGTGCAATCATATTCATAACCAAAACAACAGTCCATTCAACAATCCTATTAAGAAAATTCTTGGTCTTAAATTTCCTTCCTTTCCTTTTAAGAATTTAAAGAAAACACATAGCAACATTGTTCCACCTCTATCCCATAATGCATCATTATAAAAATAACATACACTGTCTATCAATTCACAATCAGCCAATTAAAACATATTCACATGGTTCCTTTCCAAATCGAACAGAATGCCAAAACATGCCCAATTACATACATCTTCATCATATCGACCAACAAGTTTTTATAATGGAACCACAGTCAACATAAAACTTCGAACCTCATCACTGTCAATGTAACCATTTCCAATATGCACGATGATTCAATAATATAGGTACAATGAAATAACCAAATACACATAGTCACGACTTCCATAATTAGCTATAACCCTGATCGGGCCTAGTGAAACACACATGAGTCTCCAATTTATAATTAAGACCATGTTGTAAGAACACAGTGAGTGGAAACATAACAAGAGGATAACATCCCCTCGACTGCATATTATTACTCATTCCCAATCAAAACCTTTCAACCAATTTAATCATATAAAGATGAAATAGGGACTCAATGAAAAATTTCATAACCACTCCACTTGATAAACCAACCTTTGACAACTAAGAAGATGCCCGACGAGAGAAAGAACAGTTGGAGATTTAAAATGGGCTCTGTCAAAAAAAATACAAGGAGACAATAAAGGGCATGATTATTCATCAATAGCACAAAGAACTGGAGGTCCTCAGAGGCATATCAATCATATGAAAAGACCCTTTCGATACAAGCACAGTAGAAATCCATAGGGTTTCCTTATAACTCCAGGTCTGGGAAATGGAACAAAATTTAGCCATAGAGGAAATGACGACAGGTAGGGTAGAAAATCGATGCACATAGTACATTTTATGTTTGCAGAGGAGAGCAAATGTCCACTGAACAATGAAAGTTACCCAAACACACACATAGGTATAACCTCTGTCGATTTTCTTAAGAGTCGAACCATTTGACAACAATTCCAGTGAGGATGCATAATACTGACACATAACTCATATCACTCCATAACCATACGGTATATATCAACATTATGGCCACCCTAAGACCAATTCTTGAGATACTTTGGTGCCAAGACACTGAGCCCACGACCATGACTCTGGTATGAAAAATACATAGAAACCAAATGGCAGTCTGAACACGACTGGATAGAGTGACCCTCATGACTATGAGGAAGAAACCGACAATAATACACAGAGTGAAACCCTCCACCATTAAAAAACAGAGCAATAATACCACATTCACTTAATATCCACAGAGACCCACCACAATTTTAACCAACAGAGAAATCAGAAAATGCACAACTCAACCAAAACCAATTCTTTTAATTGCATTCCGAACAATTACACAGTCATTCCAGAGAGAAAAATCATGCATTTACACAGTTGCAATTCTCAATAAAACACAATTCCAAGCATTATTGAGCCATTGTTTGTTCATACACAGAGCGTAATTCATGGATGGGGTGAAAAAGAACCACACCTGTAATAGAGATCTTAAAAGGGAGAGTTGGCTGAGCGTTTTCTTCCCAAGCCTGAAATGCGGAGATTAACCACCAACAGACCGAAATGAAACAAAGAACAATACTAGGGTGACGACCTAATGGGGGGAGTATGTAATGACATGCATTTACTGCACGTTACTTCCATCTCCTATCCTATTCAATTTGAAGTACATGACATCTAAATATTCACCCATGCATTAAACCATGTAATCAATTTCCAAACCATTGAAATTTATGACGATATTCCTTGCCCAATGTGCCACCCAAAACATTCATGTTAACCTTTGCCAAGTTTTCATGCCATACCATATGCATTGCAATGTTATATGTGCCCAACATAAATCAAATGAAAATCGCATAGCCACTAACCAACATATAATAGTTAGGACTAACACTAACATCTTTTACCTTTTCATATGCATATAATCCTTAACATAACTCAAACATATATCCTTTCCTTTAGGATTTTTTCCATAAGTTTATTTCCTTTGTTTTAGTTATGTTATTACTAACATGTTTCTTGTGTGCATGTGTCCAAGTAGTCGATCACAATGATTTGTGACATGATCAAATCATAGAAACTGTAAATATATGCCCATTATAACATAAAAATTAATGCTTTGAATTGAAGAAACATCCCATAAAATGCATCATCCACCTGTTACTATATCAAAATGAAACCATGACTGCATTGTCAACCATAGAAAACCCTATAAGCAGCGTCGAACAACAACAAAAAATGTGTGATATGACTATCTCCGAGCCTCTAGTCTACAAGGGGGTCCCACCTACTAGTATTATATTATTAGCATAGTTTAAATAATAGGGCTTTAGCAATACATTGCAGGCGAAATTCCTCGTTGCGTTTTTAATCGTCAAAAAACTGGTGACTCCACTGGGAAATATGTTTCCAAAATATTAAGAACTCAGAATGTATGGTTTCGCAGACCAGGTAACATAAGATCAAGAATATATAAATTAGAATGATTATGCCACAAGGGGGAGTGAGTGGATTTAATGGAAAAATGACCAGGAACTTGGGAATAACTCATGGAAAATGTTAAGTATGAGGGGGTTTATCCCTATACGCTTAATCATTCAACCATAATTTTCTCTTGACTTCAAGGAGAAATTTTTTTGGACCTTCTCTTTTGAATGTCAAAATGGATGAAGAAATGGAAAGGTGTTAAGAGGTTTTAAAATCTGCAATTTTTCAGGGTTTTTTCTGCGGACGGCGGCGCGATTTGTTTTTATTTCTGTAGCATTTGGAGACCGAATTTGTTCAAATAAATTACATATCTGAGTTCTTCTCACAATTTCACCCAATTTCAAAAAAAAAAAATCATTCGAAACAGAGTCCGGGAAGTGAAGTTATGAGCATTTGAACTTCAACAGTTTTTAGGGTTTTTCCAGAAAAAGCCGCGATTTTCTGCCGAAACTTATTAGGTCTATTTTTTGGGTTTTCAGATGGCTATTTCTTCTCAAACCTTGAAATAAATTCTTGAATCATTCAAAGCCCAATTGGATGACAGATTGGATGCATTTTCACATGGCCTCACAAACAACCTCACACATAGCCTCACAGCCAGCCTCACATATGGCCTCAATGATAGTTTTCATAGTATTCAAGATTCATTGAATGACATGCAAGATAGATTTCTTATGCAGGGCCTCATGAATGAATATAATCAAGAAAGATATGCTTGGTATGATTTTGAGGACGATTGTGATGATTGGTATATGGATAGTTGTCATTTTTGGGATGACAACCACTTCCATATTTTATTTGATGACTCTACTCCACCTTCTGTAGAGAACATCAATGTCTCAGATCAGGAGCTAGTTACCAGCATTCAGTTTGCATATTCTACAGTGGCATTATTCCTTCCAGATTCTGCTATGACCCTTTTCCACTATGTGGATGGATCTTCTTAT
>JASDQU010104138.1:172309-201545 GCA_032191745.1 Picea mariana | reverse complement strand
GCCCCAACAAGTAATAAACGTAGTTTTATATTTATCTTCCCTTTTTATCTTGATTTGATTGTAACCAATGAAACCATCAAGTAAGGACATCATCTGCGACCCTGCAACTTGCTGCAAAATCGTTTCCATATTAGGGAGAGGAAAGTGATATGTTATTCTAGCCCAATTTAATGTGAGAAAATCTACGCATAATCTGATTCGACCAGTTGTTTTCCGAATGAGGACCAAATTAGAAACCCATTCTAAATACTTAACTAGAAAGATAATCCCATCCTTCAAGATTTTTTCCAACTCCTTTTGAATAGTTGTTTCCAGTGCAGGGTTGATAGGTCTTTGTTTTTTCCTAATTGGTTTTATGCCCTCCTTGATAGGAATGGCATGATTTATAAGAGCAGGATCAAAACCATGAAGATCCTCATATGACCAAGAAAAAACATCTTGAAATCCACCAAGCAGTCTGGCAAAATTCAACTTTTCTTCATCAGAACATTGGGCACCTATTTTAACATTCTTTGGGAAATCGAGTGTTCCAATGTTCAAGGAAATGGTTTCTCCCACTTTTCTTTTCGACTCCTCTTATTTATGATTCTCTTTGTTGCCTACATCACTCGATGAAAATGAACTCTCTAGAGGATTCAAGCCCTTAGGAATCTTGTTATCTTCCATTGATATAATTTCCTTAGGCTTATAAGGTTCATTTTGAATGAAAGAACAAATTCTCTCATCACTAGGGAAGACCTGCCATGATTCTATATTGTCAGGGATATGTGGACGATATAGAAATTGAAAAGTATAATCAGGTCTTTGTGGCAGAAGTTGTCGATTAGGAGAGGCTGCAAAAATAGCTAATCGATCAGCCATTGAGTTCAATTCCCTCTTAACATGAGTAATGTTGAAATATAGTAGGTTAGAGATAAGTGCCCAAACATATTGGGTGTAGCGTTTCATCAACTTGTTGCTAGGAGAGTATATCTTACATACAAGGTTCACAACAAGCTCAGAATCCCCAAAAATTGTAAAGTGACCACAACCTAGATTACAGGCATTTTCAATGCCTAGTAGTAAAGCTTCGAATTCAGTGACATTTATTGTGCAAGAAAACTCTAACCTATAAGAAAAGTTATGAATTTTTCCCACATGAGAGTACAAGATAATGCCAGCTATGTTTTCTTCATTAGAGCATGAACCATCAAAGTGCATATGCCACATACCGTCGTCTAAGTCGATTTGTTCCAAGGGAGTATTATCCTCCTCGACAAATATGGAATATACTCCTAGGTCCTCTTCGATATAATTCACATTAGGTTGTGGAACACTTTCTATGTAAGGTGAAATCCTTCCCTCTCTAAGGACTATGATGTTTTTACCATTCCGAGGAATGGATAAGTGTGTCCCATCGAGTGAGAAGTATCCACCTGTCAAAGATTTCCAATCTATTCCTAAGATGATCGAGTAGTTACTTACTGGAATATCGATTACCTGAATATTAAGGGTTGTCCTTATTTTAGGGTGCACACACAAAACCAAGGTCATGTCCTTGATTTCACCTATGGTAGACTATTATAAGAGAGAATGCTTCTGGAATTTTCATTTGTACAAGACAAGCCTAGCTCTTCCATAATAATCCTCTACATTACACTTGGGCCCAAACCATTGTCAATGATGCAACAATGGGCAATCTTATCCATAATCTTTACAGAAATATAAAAAGGGGGATTTTTTACAGGGTGTCTTAAGTTATGTACACCTAATTTATTTACAAATGAATCCTCTTCATCTACTTCCTTAGAGAGGTTGGCTACAACGAAATCTTTTCCTTCCAGGAATTGTTTTAGATGCTTATGTTGTTCAGGGATGACAACCATGTCCAGAAGGGTTGCATATGCTTTGATGTTGGCCAACTAATTTAGAATGTTGTATGTGGAAGAGGGGAGAGGGGAGGTAGTTCCTTGACTGTCAAGAGACTTAGGAACCTATACAGTAGCAGTTATTGAGGATGAGCTCAGGCTAGAAAAATTGCGGGGAGGATCATATTTGTGTTTGGGAGCATAGGATTTATTCCTAGTATTGATGATCAGGACATCTTCTGGCTTTGCAAAGTCTAGGACAACGATGGTAGTTTCAGGTCTCTTACCAAATATTTTATATTTGGCGCTCTTATTTACCTCACATGTACTTTCCTCATGGTGTTCCTCACAAAAGTTACACCAAATACGAGGCATGATAGATTTAGGCTGAAAATTATTTTCATTTGGATTTCTAAAGGGGGGTGCATAAGAGAATGAAGCTCCTGGGGTAAGAGGGGAGACATTTCCCTTTCTTTCATATGCTATCATACGATTATTCATGTCTTGTAAAAGTTGTAAGAGGGTGGACACATCTGTCTATTTAACTGAGTCTCCCCGAGGAAGACCTGTTCTTTCAAGTTGTTCTTCATACTCCAAAGAAGTATGCAAAGTGGAACCGAGGTTATCAATGGCCTTTTCCTCAAGCCTATGATGGTATGGGGAAGGTAATGCATTATAATAATGCATGAAAGTGGATTGATTATGAGGTCGAATGAGTTCATGGATTTGATTGTATAACTTGGTGAAACGCAAGTTGAAGGACTTGATAGTATCACCATCCTTATAAGCGATGTTATTGTATTCCCGCAACTGCTCATCTGGGATTTTGGATTTCCCTTAGGTGGATTTGAACCAATATAATAACTCCTCCCAAGTAGATAAAATCTTAGGAGGGATATCGAAAAAAATGGTTGCAGCCTTCCCTTCAAGGGAATTGACAAATAAGTGCATACAAGTATCATTGTCATTGGCTCCTATGTTGTGACAGGCATTAGAAAATGCCACCAAGTGTTCATTCGTAGTGACAGTGTTATTCCCTGAAAACTTAGGGAGATTCTCTTTGAATTTAGGAAGTGGATGAGTAGAAGGTGCTAGGTTAAGAGGAGAGTAAACATGCCACGGTGTGGTTGTAGCATCTTCTTCAAACTGAAAAAGACCATACTTTTTAATGACTTTAGTGGGGCTTGTGGTAGATTGGATAGGGACTTGGTGACTATACAAGCTACCAATCACTGACGAAGCTGAAGATTGAGATGAAGAAGCACCTCTAGTGCCACTAGAGCCACCACTAGATGCCATCTTGTGGATGATAGGTGTTATCACACTAAGTTTCCTTGGGTCTTTAGCCTTTAGTTTTAAATTTTATAAGCCTTTAGATTTTTTAAATTTTGATTTATTTTCTTAAAGTGTGATTTACTTAGGTTACCTTGAATAAATGAAGGCTTAATTCATGACTCAAGTTTTGATCCTCACATAAACTTTTGGTCTAGGTTCATTTTCTTGGCTTATGTTTTGAACCCCTTCATGACTTGACACTAAGCCTGAATCACCCCACTACCAACTTGATTTGACATGTCACTCTACCCACTCATGCCTTTGTATACTTTCCATGTTGTCCGTTTGTCCTCTTAAAATGGTCAAATCATTTTTTGAAAAAAGAGTGTTGCCAACTCACTAGGAGTTTATGTAACGCACTCCCTGTCCTTCATCCTTTGCCATGATTCGTTATCATAGTGTTGATGTCATGTCTTCCTTGTTTTTAGAACCTTGGTTAGTTAAAATATTCCTTCAAAGATATGATCTTTATGAACTTGCTAAGAGTTTTCAAATTTTAAAAGTTCAAAACTTGGCGCTGCAAAAACTTCCAATTCGGACCATTTGGCAGTGGCGCTATAGAGTCGGATGCTAAGGTGGATTTGGAGGCCGAGATGCTTGTGATACTCTCCTAAATGTTGTAGAACTCCATGTTATCATCGATTATCTAGGTATCCCATGGTTTCCCTCCTCTGCATATCAATTTCAGGTAGTAATTATCACTTGGAGGTTTTTGTAGTGATCATGTCTGTAGAATTGGAAGAGGACTTTTCCCTCATACTTCCTATCAATATTTATTTCACATATACCTGCATTCACCAACACCTAGCTTTCAGTCATGAGATATCGATTTACGTTGCTCTCAATTTTTGAGTTCCCAAGCAAKCTTTACCTCTTGTATGAACACTGTGCTACCTAAAACCACTGTTGAAACTACACTGCCTTTTCCCYTGCTTCCTCTACCATTTGAATTAGAGTGTTTTTCAACCTAGTTTTCAAATATCATTGTAGTGGATTCCTTCACCATATGATTATTCCTCAGTTTTAAGATCTGTAAACAATCAAGGGAGGGAAATTTKCAGCCATTGTTTTCCAAAGCTAGCAAGCAGTGTGAGTTAGGGGAGATCTTGGTTAAAGACAACCATTGTTCACTATCAATTCCTATTGAAGTATGACTCCAGTTTTTTTCCTAGCCTTCAYTGCACCTTAACTTTTGACCTCTCATCCTAATCCATGGAGACACCTTAGAAGAAGAAATCTCACAAGGGAGGTACTGTGGTTAGAACTGAGCCTGCAGAGATGCATTTATTTGAGGCAAAGCCCATGGATAGAGAATTTTTTCAAAGGGTGGGCTTCCTTGCTTTCTGCCAAAACATGCAGAGGGGTCATCCTGAGGTGGCAAGGAAATTTTCCTCACATTTTTATGGCCTGAAGACTAAGTTAGGGGACCTAGAGTTTGAGGTGTCTGAAGCCTCCATTTCAGTAGCACCGAGGATTCCTATCACAGGAGAGAAATTGTTTAAATCCATGGCTTTGAATGGAGCCTTCTCTAAAGACTTCCTTAAGACAGAGTATCATACTGACAACCTATCCAAAGGGGTACCAATAAGTCATATAATTGAATAATTTGATAAGATGTTGAATATCATTCAAATATACTTCACATGTGAGGGGAGGTTCAATACACTATACCAGTACCATATAAGGCTTCTGCTTCATTTCACTGGTAAAGATGAAATGAACATTCCTTTCTACTTGTTGAGAATCATAGGGAAAATGTCAGATAGAGTTTAATCCAAATCAAAGCCCGTGGATACTAGTATTTTTCATTCTGGGTTGATTAGAATGTTGGATTCAGAAAAACTGAGAAAGAGGAACATCTCATGGGAACAATTCATTGTTTCTACTCACATGAAGTTGGACATAGCAGCTACTCCTCAGTCAAAGATACCAATTCCTTTTCCATTCACTAGTACTACTCCAACAGGAGCTAGCAAGAAAAGACAAAGTAAGGCCTATACTCAAGACCAGGAGGTCATTAAGGAAGTTGCAGAAATAGAGAGGGAGGCCTACCATTCTCCACAAAGAGACCTTTCACCCCCTCCTACACTAGAATTAGAAGAGGTCCCTTCCTCTACTAAAGCCACAACCAACAAAGGAAGGAAACTACACTTCTCTCCATCTCCTTCAAAAACTAGAAAAAAGGTCAGAAAGCCTTTCACAAGGTCATCAACTCTCAAAGGGGTTGTTGAAGAACAAGTTATACCAAAGGCTTCCATTCTAAAGAAGAAGAGAGATAAGGTTAACAGAATCAAGAAGCCTATTGAGATGGAAGACTTAGTCCCCATGCAACAAGAAGATGAAGTCATGAAGAAGCCTGTTGAGACTGTCCACATCACCACTCCACCTAGAAACCAGACCTTCAAAATATTTATTAAACAAATTAGGGAAGCTAGGAAGGAGGTGGCTCATTTGAAATCAGAAAGCCTATATGAAAGGATTTAGATGAAAGAACTCATGGATGGTTACAACCACACTCTTGATTTAGCAAGATTTGTAGCAAGAAGAGCCCAACCTCTCCATAGGCAACTCAAGAACCTTTATAGACAAAACAAATACTTTCAGTATCAGAACAGAAAGATCAAAGAAAATTTGCAACAATTCAAGGATGAGATGGCTCAAATAAATTTGAATGTGTTGGTTGAAGCTACTATTGAAAAGGAGAAACCAATAGCCAAGAAAAGCATAGCTCCAGTGAAGAAGCTTGTTACTACTAAAGGGAAGCATGCTGATGTGCCAAAGTGAAATCCTCCTTCCACAAGAAGGAGTGTCAGGCTGATGAAGTGATTGGTGAAAGGTGAGATCCATTTTTTAGAATGGCCCCTTTGTGCAAGGATAAGTGATTGAGAAAGTATTACTTTTTTGCCACTTATACAGGATTCACAGGTTTCTAATGCATCCAGCTTAGGGTTTTGGGTTCTTTTCAAAGAGTTAATCTCTTCAATAGAAATAACGTAGACATTCTGTAGCATTATGGTGCTACATAATTGTCTAATTCGCACATACTACCAGTCTGATACCTATAGCGCTACCTTATTTCCTAAGACTGGTGCAGCGATGGCACTGCTAACTTCCTGGGGTGCTACCAAATCTGTTAAGAAGTGAAATGATGGTGCTGTGAATTCCACAAGGTGCTACCCAATTCATTTTGAGGACGGGCACTACACATTCAGTAGGATTAGTTCAACATTGGTGCTACCGAATTGCTTGCAGATACATAAGAGGACGCTACCGAAATTCACACAGAGGATGAATTACATGGGTTTTGGCGCTACCAAATTTTTAGCAGAGGCCAAATTTCTCATAGAGACACATAGGCTTGGCACTACCCATTTTGTAAACCTATTTTGGAGGTTGTGCTACGAAATTACAGATATTTTTGTGGAGGCACTACAAAATATCACTACCCAGAGCGCTACTAAATGACGCTACAAACAGGTACCTAAAATCAAGGGGTTCAATTTATCATCCTTGTGAGTGGTTGATGATGTGGAGAATGGATGAGATGGTATATGGAAACATGATGATAGTTTACAAGCCTCTGCAGGACACTTGTCATGAAAGGAGATGTGCATCAAAGAAGAACAAGTCAGTTTAAAGTTGGTTGGATCAGTGGCCAACATTTTCCTTTTTTATAGCACAGTTGTTAGTTTAGCTGTTAGATGAAATAACTATTTGGAGAATTTCATGGGAGGAAGGCCAAATCGCACCTCCAGTTGTTATATTTCATTTTTGTTATAAATAGATAGTCCAAATGCTTTATTAGGTTCGAATGGTTGAGCTAATCTCCCATATTTTGTAATATTTTAATGAAGCTACTGGTTAACTAGTTATGTACTTGATTTGAGACTTCTTGATTAATATAAGTCAACTTTCTTACTCCATCTTATTTTCCTTTGATACTGAAGTATTCATGATTGAATGATTCACATGGATTTTTGTAGTGATATTATGATGAATGTTTGATTATAGTATTGTTATGATGTTCTTCAGTTTCCTTAAACTTTGAATTCAAGATGATCTTGTGTTTGAGTTTTTCCTCCTTAGGCTGCTTGAAGACCTGATGTCTATAGCAGACCTCTACATTTTCCACACCAAAGTATTCTCTCTTTTCACCTTTACTCCCACTCACTGACTAAATTTGATCAAGACCCCAACTGCTTGTGCATGCTAGCCCAGATTTCCGAGTTAGAACATTATTATCTTGAGTCTTATCCATTTGACCTCTTTAAACTCATTTACATTTACATATAACTTGATGGGTACCGGGCTTACCTTCTATGCAATCTAAGGGTGATTCCTAGTGGTAACAATAGGTAAGGGAGAGAAAGATGAACTAGAAGAATCAGGCAAGTTTCTCCTTAGAGCACTTTGTTGGGTTGATAACACAACATTTCTTCTTCCTATTTCAGAAATAGGATTAATTTTAGGTGATAAGCCTCTTCTTCTCCTAGAAACACGAGGGTCTAAGGACATGAAAATAAGATCAAAGATGAAAAAAAGAAAGTTATGGATGATTCCTAAGATGTCTATGTCTAGCTTCCCAATGTTCTTGGGAACTTATGTCTTGTTCAATTGCTGCCCATGAACGATTAAGCTCAGCCCGAGTATTAGCAGTATCTAGGATGGTGTTAAACAAGTTTAATGCAATGTTGGTCTGATCTTGAAGACCGAGCTCAATATTACACTATCTTGCAATAGGTACAATCATTAAGAAATGAAACAGTCAAAGTGATGCAGGAGCATCGCCCATGTCAAGCGAGCCAGCGCGAAAGTGGGAGACAGCTGGACAAGCCAGCATAATTTTTTTTTTTTTGAATTTCACCTTGAAACTGTTGCGCAAAACATTAATGTGTTGATTTAATGAAGCGCACTTTGTATATTGTAATGGACCTTGAGCGGATAACTCACGTCCTTAGGTAGATGAGGCATTTAATAGATTTAATGTTGTTAGATAGGAATTTAATTCTAGATTTGATAGCGTAGAGTCCAAAGAGGGAAACGGGATATAGACACCCTCCTTTGTATATTTGTATTATCATTGAGAACATTCAGAAGAGAATAGCATGCAGAGAAGTGTATGAAGAACACTCATGTACAAATATTGAATTAATGGAAGAAAGCTTTGATTCAATTCCATGGTTGTGTTATTCTTTGTGTATTGATGATATTATGCTCATGAATGTTTGCTTCTTATCATACATTTGCTTTTATATGTTGTGTCTGTGATTTCATGGTTGAATTGAAGTCTGTGGGAACAAGGAGTTAGTTTCAATTGTTTCTCTATCTTGAACTAGAGAATTCCTGCAAGGAGTGCAGTTGAATCGTCCGCAAGGAGTGAGTTGACAAAAGGGTTCAGATAGAGGTAACTTTTTTTCTAAGTTCTCAGAAGTGTAGATTGGGCACCGGAGCCGTGCAAGACATGCGTAGGCTAGACGAAGTCTTAGAGTTGCGATTCTGAGCAAAGGGATCGAAAGATTTCTGCTGCAGGAGTGCGCAGGATCGAAAGCTTCAACACTTAGTCGTGTTTGAAGATTTTCCGCAAGGAGTGCATGCAAGGAGTTTCCGGAAGGGACTCGAAAGCTGTGAGAAAATCTCAAAAGGAATAGGCCTTCAAAGTTGTTGAGGGGTAGTGGAGAGAAGTTGCGCGAGCAGGTTGAGAAGCAGCGTTGTAGGTTGGCGAACAAGTCTCGTGGAGAGACACTTCTTGTTCGTGTATTGCGCAAGGAGAAAATTGGACGGTCAATATCCTTCGTGGGGAATCCGCGAGTTACCGTGGATCGTTGGATCTCTGGGGATTGCAAAAGGTCACAGAGAAAGTGTGGAGGGGCTAGAAGCTCAAGCAGAGCGGAGCCATTGATCCAAGTCCATTCGGAGCCCTTGGATCCATCGCGAGATCAGCTATCGGGCCATCACGAGAAAGGAACGGAAGATTGGGCCACGAAAATTGCGATAGAGCGAGAAGCGAAGTCCCGACTATTGCAGGGATAGTGTGGGCCATAGCAGGGTGACGTGGCAGGTGACACGAGATATCAGAGGTTCGGTGTCTCAGGCATCGAAAGTTGACGAGGGAATTATTAGACCTCGCGAGTAGCGAAGTCACGAGGTAGCGATATTTCGGGTATCGGCGCCTCAGACTCCGGGAGTCGAGATAGGAGTCGTTTGAGCTCTCGAGTGGTGAAGTCACGAGGGAGCAAGGTCGCGAGATCAACATTTCGGCGCGTCGTGTATCAGCGGTTGGAACCTTAAGTGTTGGCCGTCGCGAATCACGAAGTTGCGATAGAGATGAAGTTCCGATAAGGGAAGAACGAAGTCAGCATTGACTGGCGCATCGAGTCTTAGGGATTTGAGAACCCAGATATAGACCGTGAGCTCATGAAGCTATGAGTTTCAATTTTCCCGACAAGTGAACAAAGGGGAAGTCACAGAAGGAACTGTGGGTGTAGATCTTCCGATTGGGAGATAGAAGAGCATTGACGTTCTTCGGGCTGAGAAGAAAGAAGGTCCTGGTGAAAGTAGGCTTGCCTGGTGGGCGCGTTTGCGTCAAGTGGTATCAGAGCATATACAAATTTCTTTGCTTTCTGTAGCAGAGGAAAGGGAGAATTCACCATGCCGCCAAGGAGAAGAGGTAGACAATCACCCGATCCAGAGGAGGAAAGGGAAATGTCCAGAGAAAGAGATAGAAATCCAGACGTGGAAAGAGGAATGCGAAATCTTCATGCCAGAATGGAGGACATGGAGATAAGACAAAGGTGAAACGCTGATGCAGGAGATATCATTGAATCTGAGGATGAAAGTGATGCTGGACATGAAGAAGAGGAAATCCTAGCAGAAGATGCAGCCAATGAGCGATTAATTAAGGCTATCGCTTGGATGAGTTCAAAAACAAAGATGGACATTCCAGCTTATGAAGGGAGTTTGGATGCGGAAGAGCTTCTAGACTAGATTAGAGCTCTTGATACTTATTTTGATTATGAGGATATCGAAGATGATAAAAAGGTCAGACATGCCATCACAAGATTAAAAGGACATGTAGCCTTGTGGTGGGATGAACTACAAGCTGATAGGCGTTGCCAAGGCAAGCAAAAGATAAAGAGTTGGGATAGGATGATTGTAAAGATGAAGGCAAAATTCATTCCCAGGGATTATCAAATTTCTCTGTTCAGGAGGATGCAAAACCTGAGACAGAAGCTGATGATGGTGAAAGAGTATACCGAAGAATTTTACAAGCTCAATATTAGAGCAGGTCATCGGGAGAGCGATGATGAAAAAGTTGCCAGGTATATGAACAACATAAGATACGATATCCAGGATGAGATGAGTATGAAGACCATCAGAACAGTGGAGGATGTGTATCAGATGGCGTTGAAAGCCAAAGAGAAGATAAACCGTAAGCCATCACATCGAGGGTGAGGTAGAAGCCAGCCAAAGGGTAAATCAGTTGCCCAAGATAGGTTCCAGAAACCCAAGGACGATTGGAAAAAGCCTCAGGAAAGAACAGAAAGAGGCGGAAGCTCACAGCAATGCCAACACACTGAACAGCGAAGGAAGCAGACAAAACAGGGCGGAGGATACACTGATAATAACACATTTCCTCATACCAAAGGTAGAGGAAGAGGCAGAGGTGGAGTCATCACATGCTACATGTGTGGAAATAATGGACACAAGGCAGTTGATTGTCCAGATAGGAAGAAGGATGGAGGAGAAGCTCACATCGCCGAGGCACAGAGGCGAGCTGCTGAGGCAGAAGACGCAGAAGCCGAAAGGTCGTTGATGATGCGTAAAGTTCTCTTAACACCCGAGAAGGAGGTGGAGGACACAGCTCAGAGAAGTAGATTGTTCAGAATCACATGCAAGACCAAAGACAGGAAATGCAAAGTTATCATGGACAGTGGAAGCACAGATAATCTCGTTTCAACCGAGATGGTGGAGAAACTAGAGCTGGAGACAACTGATCACCCGAGTCCATATAGAGTTTCATGGCTACAGAAGGGACATCAGGTGAGTGTCACTAAACAGTGCTTAGTTGACATTAAAATAGGGGGATATAATGACAAGATTTTGTGTGATGTCATTCCTATGGATGTTTTCCATTTACTGCTGGGAAGACCATGGCAGTATGATAGAAATGTAATTCATGATGGGAAGATGAATATGTATACCCTAGAGAAGAATGGGAGAACCCATATGTTACTTCCAATAAAAGATAAGGAGGTAAAGCCGGAAGTGAACAACAGGGTACTTCTCATGAGTGGGAAGGAGCTTCTTACAGAAGTTAAGAAGAAACAAGATCCACAATTCTTTGTGGTCAGAAAACCCAAAATCATTTTGACCATCACAAGAGTGGATGATTTGCCAGAAGAAATTCAAGAACTACTTGAAGAGTTCGCTGATATTGTGGTAGACGAACTGCCTCATTCACTGCCGCCAATGAGGAGCATAAGTCACCACATAGACCTTGTACTGGGAGCTAGTTTTCCAAATAAGGCTGTGTACAGGTTGACGCCTCAGGAGAACGAGGAGGTTAAGAAGCAGGTCTAGGAGTTATTGGACAAGGGATTGGTCAGGGAAAGTTTGAGTCTGTGTGCCGTTCCAACGGTACTCAGCCCAAAGAAAGATGGAGGTTGGAGAATGTGCACCGATTCCAGAGCCATTAACAAGATCACCATCAAGTATAGGTTCCCATTGCCGAGAATGAATGACTTGATGAACTGTTTAAGTGGAGACAATTTTTTTTCAAAGGTTGATTTGAAAAGCGGATACCATCAAATTCGCATGAGGGAAGGTGATGAGTGGAAGACAACCTTCAAGCCCAACGAAGGGTTGTACGAATGGCTGGTCATGCCGTTTGGCTTGACGAATGCGCCAAGTACATTCATGAGGTTAATGAATGAAGTGTTGAAAGAATTCATAGGTAAGTTTTTCATTGTTTATTTAGATGACATATTGATTCTCAACAAAACAAAAGAGGAACATCTGAAGCATTTAGCTGCAGTAATGAGGAAGCTACAACAAGAGAAGTTGTTGATCAACGTGAGGAAATATTCATTTATGAAGACAGAACTCATTTACTTGGGGTTTGTCATATCGACAAATGAATTAAAGATGGATCCAAGTAAAGTGGATGTAATGAAGAATTGGCCATCACCAAGAAATGTTTTCGAGGTGAGAAGTTTTCATGGACTGGCGAGTTTCTATAGGAAATTCATCCGAAATTTTAGCAGAATCAGTGCAGTGATGATGGACACAGTCAGGAAAAGACATAAATATTTTCATTGGACTGAAGAGGCTGAGAAAATCTTCATTCTGTTGAAGCGTAATATCACGGAGAAACCAGTGTTGGTGTTGTCGGATTTCCGAAAGACGTTCCAAGTGAAATGTGATGCTAGTGGCTTTGCCATAGGAGCGGTCTTGATTCAGGATGACAGACCAATTGCTTATTTAAACGAGAAGCTGAATGAGGCAAAGGAAAAATACTCCACATATGATAAACAATTTTATGCCATCATACAAGCATTGAAAAAATGGAGACACTATTTGATTCCAAGGGAATTCATTTTATATAGTGATAATCATGCATTGCAGTATGTAACTTAGCAGGAGAAATTAAATCAGAGGCATGTTAGATGGGTAGAATACATGCAGAATTTTACATTTGTTATCAAACATATTTCAGGTACTGCTAACAAAGTGGCTGATGCTTTGAGCAGGAAATGTTTGTTGTTGCAGGAGTTCAAGGTCAAGACTTTAGGCTTTGATGATCTCAGGGAGATGTACACAGGTGATGCAGATTTTGTAGAGGCGTATGGAGCAGCTGAGAACCCAATTCTCAGAGACAGAAGTCAGTGGATAGATTACATGATCCAAGATGGATTGTTGTTCAGAGGAAATCAATTATGTATTCCAAATTGCTCCATGAGGGAGAACCTGTTGAAGGAGAAGCACAGCGGTGGATTAGCAGGACATTTTGGCCATGACAAAACATTCGCGAAGCTGAGCGAATCATACTTTTGGCCGAAGATGTGAACATATGTCAAGAATTTTGTTGACAAATGTAGAATTTGCCAGCATTCGAAGGGCAGAAAGAAGAATGTAGGATTCTATCAATCATTACCCATACCCGAGAGGCCGTGGGATGAAATCAGCATGGATTTCGTATTGGGATTACCGAGGACACAAAGAGGACATGATTCGATATTTGTGGTGGTTGACAGGTTTTCCAAAATGGCACATTTTATTCCATGCCAGAAAACCAGTGATGCGACTCACATTGCAAATCTGTTTTTCAAAGAGATTTTTCGACTTCATGGATTGCCGAGAAGCATAGTATCAGACAGGGATATGAAATTCATTAGACATTTCTGGAGGACACTCTGGAAGAAGATAGGGACTAACTTGATGTTTAGTTCTACCTATCATCCACAGATGGATGGGCAGACAGAAGTGGTCAACAAAAGTCTAGGGGACTTGCCGAGAAGCTTAGTGACGGAGCACTACAACAGCTGGGATAGCGTATTTCCACAGGCAAAATTCACCTACAATGATTCAGTGAATCGAAGTACAGGCAAGAGCCCATTTTAGATTGTGTATGGCACACAGCTGAGGGGAGTTTCTGAATTGCGGGATTCAGGACAGATTGCTACTAACAGCGCTAGTGCAGAAGAATTTGCTGAGGCGATGGAGGAACTTCACAGTCAGGTGAAGCAGCGACTGATAAATTCAAGCCAGGAATATAAGCGCAGAGCGGATCAACATCGAAGACAACTTCAATTCGAACTTGGTGATCTATTTCTGGCGCATCTGAGGAAGGAAAGGTTCCCAAGGGGAACATATAACAAATTGAAGATGAAGAAAATCGGACCTTGCAGAGTCTTGAGAAAATTCGGAGAAAATGCATATGAGATTGAGTTGCCGGATGGCATCGGAATATCTCCGATATTCAACATCGCAGACTTATACCCATACAGGGTTGGAGAAGCAGAGACTGGAACCAAGGACCCAGTGATCCAGTGGATGAAGCAATTACCAGTAGCAGAAAAGCCGCAGATGGAATTCATACTGGACAAGCGAGTGGGTAAAAAGACCAGAAGAAAAGAATACTTCGAGTACCTGGTCAAATGGAAGAATCACCCAGTGGAGGATGCTAGCTGGGAGACCGAAGCAATCATACAGAAGCATGGACAGACTGTGCAGGAGCTCATGGATAGGAGCCCATGAAATTTTTTCAAGAGAGGGAGTATGATGCAGGAGAATCACCCACGTCAAGCGAGCCAGCGCGAAAGTGGGAGTCAGTTGGACAAGCCAGCATAATTTCTTTTTTTTTGAATTTCACCTTGAAACTGTTGCGCAAAACATTAATGTGTTGATTTGATGAAGCGCACTTTGTATATTGTAATGGACCTTGAGTGGATAACTCACGTCCTTAAGTAGATGAGGCATTTAATAGATTTAATGCTGTTAGATAGGAATTTAATTCTAGATTTGATAGCGTAGAGTCCAAAGAGGGAAACGGGATATAGACACCCTCCTTTGTATATTTGTATTATCATTGAGAACATTCAGAAGAGAAGAGCATGAAGAGAAGTGTATGAAGAACACTCATGTACAGATATTGAATTAATGGAAGAAAGCTTTGATTCAATTCCATGGTTGTGTTATTCTCTGTGTATTGATGATATTATGCTCATGAATGTTTGATTCTTATCATACATTTACTTTTATATGTTGTGTCTGTGATTTCATGGTTGAATTGAAGTCTGTGGGAACAAGGAGTTAGTTTCAATTGTTTCTCTATCTTGAACTAGAGAATTCCTGCAAGGAGTGCAGTTGAATCGTCTGCAAGGAGTGCGTTGACATAAGGGTTCAGATAGAGGTAACTTTTGTTCTAAGTTCTCAGAAGTGCAGATTGGGCACCGGAGCCATGCAAGGCGTGTGTAGGCTAGACAAAGTCTCAGAGTTGCGATTCTAAGCAAAGGGATTGAAAGATTTCTGCTGCAGGAGTGCGCAGGATCGAAAGCTTCAACACTTAGTCATGTTTGAAGATTTGCCACAAGGAGTGCGTGCAAGGAGTTTCCGGAAGGGACTCGAAATCTGTGAGAAAAGCTAAGAAGGAATAGGCCTTCAAAGTTGTTGAGGGGCAGCGGAGATAATTTGCGTGAGCAGGTTGAGAAGCAACGTCGTAGGTTGGCGAACAAGTCTCGTAGAGAGACAGTTCTTGTTCGTGGATTACGCAAGGAGAAAAGTGGACGGTCAGTATCCTTCGTGGGGAATCCATGAGTTACCATGGATCATTGGATCTCTCGAGATTGCAGATGGTCACAGAGAAAGTGTGGAGGGGCTAGAATCTCAGGCGAAGCGGAGCCGTTGATCCAAGTCCATTCGGAGCCCTTGGATCCATCGCGAGATCGACTATCGGGCCATCGCGAGAAAGGAACAGAAGATTGGGCCACGAAAATCACAATAGAGCAAGAAGCGAAGTCCTGATGATTGCGTGGATAGTGTGGGCCACAGCAGGGTGACGTGGCAGGTGACACGAGATATTGGAGGTTCGGCGTCTCGGGCATTGGGAGTCGACGAGGGAATTATTAGACCTCGTGAGTAGCAAAGTCGCAAGGTAGCGATATTTCGGGTATCGGCACCTCGGACTCTGAGAGTCAAGGTAGGAGTCGTTTGAGCTCGCGAGTGGCGAAGTTGTTAGGGAGTGAGGTCGCGAGATTGGCATTTCGGTGCGTTGCATATAGGCGGTTGGAACCTTAAGTGTTGGCCGTCGCGAATCGTGAAGTCGCGATAGAGACGAAGTTCTGATAAGGGAAGAACGAAGTCAGCGTTGACTGGTGCATCGGGTCTCGGGGATTCGAGAACCCAGAGATAGACCGTGAGCTCGCAAAGCTGCGAGTTTCGATTTTCCCGACAAGTGAACAAAGGGGAAGTCACAGAAGGAACTATGGGTGTAGATCTTCTGATTGGGAGATAGAAGAGCATTGACGTTCTTTGGGCCGAGAAGAAAGAAGGTCCTCGTGAAAGCAAGCGTGCCTGGTGGGCGCGTTTACGTCACAAAGAATCAATATTAGAAAAATATATATATTTGATGACAATCGATCATAAAAATCAACAAGAGAGATATGGAAGATCTCCCCAGTATGGTCACCAAATAAATGTTGAGGAAAAGATATGAAATAATCTTACTCAAGCATTTTCAAATCTTACTTGGCTAAAGAAAAATAGATGAGAATATCATGCTATGTTTATATCCTCAAAAATTGTTTCCTAATCCACAAGTATTGGCTACAAGGGCTTAGGATGATTTTTATATAAATAAAAGATCGCTGAAAAATTCAATATTTATATAATTTTCTGAATATAACAGGTGAAAAGTAAATTTAGAGACATAAGAAAAAATACTAAGTCAATAATTAACACAAGTGAGACATAAAGAAATCACTTATTTCATTCCAATTTATCAAAAGAATCGTTCTCCTTACAAAATTCTCTAAGGAAGTTTGAACTGAAGTCAAACTTAGATGTCCCTGACGAAAACCATACATAAGGACTTCTGATAGAAAGTAAAACACTAAACTTTAAAAGATGGATCAGCTTGCCACATATTTATTCCCACTCGACTCTACACATTATCCTTTATCCTTCATGAAAATTAATTCACAAACAGACAAGTCTACACAGACTATGAAAGATAGATCAAGACCTCTGAAAAACAAGTGTCTGAATGATGTAATTCATCCTTGAATCTTGTTGTCTACAATAGGACCCTGCTGTCATAAAAGAGAATTAGGATTTCAATGAATTAAAGAATGAATGAAAACTAAACTATCTCAATAAAACTCAAGAGCATACCTTAGTATGATTTCTCCTTTTATTCTCCCCTTGTTCCTCCTTCTCGTTTTACCTTTAAGCAATTAGAATTAGTTGAAGTAGTTAAACTACCTCTTTTAGTTAAGTTAAATAAAACTCAACTAACTTTTAGTTTAGGGGGGAATTAATAAAATAACAATAAGGGTCTTTAATAAATAATAACTAGTAGATGGGACCCCTTGTGACTCCCTTTAGTTTCTTAACAAACATAAACACAAGTAGTTAATCAATCAAACACATCCATCCTTGTGGCTCCCATCATCACTCTCATAATTTTGAAAATTAATATCAATGATATTTGAAACCATATCCAAAAAAATATAATATCCAACATATCAAAAAATAATGTGTTGTCCAAAAACTTCAGCAGTCAACTGTTCTCAACAATCAATAAATAAAAGTACTCAAAAGCCATATTTTCCACTTTGGGAGGAAATTTTCCCTGTGTTGCTATTGTCTCCCTTTGATTTCTCTAAATTTGCCTTAGGTTGTGTGGAGCCTTTAGGTCTGGTCTCACTGATAACATGAGAGCAATCATATCTCAAATGCATGCGGGATGAAATGGATTTGGCAGAGTTATTTGAGGGAGAGGAGGGGGCAAAAACAACTTTTCCTTTATCAGGTGCATGGTGGGTTTTGGTTTTTAACCTTTTTCTTGCTTGGGAAGATGACACTAGTGAGTGTGCAGGGGTATCTTGAAAAATTTGGTTAACCGGTGGAGGAGGAGCAGGTAGAGACAAATTGAGCTAGCCACGATGATGGGATACTGTCGGGTGGACAATCTCTTTCCATCCATCATTTTCAGGGAATTCAGGTTGTAATGAGACATGAGGGGGAATTGGGATACTAGGGACATGTGGGGGTTGGAAAGGAGGCCTTTCTGGCCTAGGTTGGACCACCCCTTGTCCAATCTAGTTGAAAAAACCAGCTTGGAATAGCTAGTTCAAACCTTGTGGATCTGCATCAAAATGTATAGAAAACCTTGTCCTTCTAGGGCCCCTGTTCCAATTTCCTCTTCCCCTATTATTTCGTCCATGGCTACCTCTGCTGAAGCAGCTCATTCCTGTATGCATTATTTATTAGCAACTAGTTTCTTCAACAAACCATACATGACATCTCTTAAAATATGAAACAAAGTTTGGCTCAGCAACACATCAGACTCATGCAATCCAATCCATAAAAATTGTTTAATACTTGTCAATGAGCAGGGGGTGAATAAAGGGTTCTGGGATATATGAGGGATTGTATTGAGAGAAAAGTGGTAAAATGAAGGGGGGTAGATCATTATTAATTCTCAACAAATCATCAAGAAATCAACTGTATTGTAATAATGAAACATATCAACTGTAACTCATCCATGTGTCATCCTTCAACTACTATAATACAAAGTTTTCATTTAACTATAATTTAATTTTAATAACATGTAGTGAATAGTGAACCTAGAAAGGTGAGGGGATTTTTAATGTGTGGAAAAGTGAGAGAATGGCAGGGAAATAACATATATTGTTCATAAAAAAAATCAAGCAAAACATAACTTTGTACTAAACTCAATACAAAAAATACCAACACCATATCAACACTCACTGTGTATCAAACTGTTTGTTGTCACATCATTTAAATTTCTCAAAACTTCTCAATTACAACAGTCTGTGCAATCATATTGATAATCGACACAACAGTCCATTCAACAGTCTTGTTAAGAAAATGCTTGGTCTTAAATTTCCTTCCTTTCCTTTTAATCATTTAAAAAACAACACACAGAAACAATGTTCCACCTTTGTCCCATAATGCATCATTATAAAAATATCATACATTGTCTATCAATTCACAATAGACCAATTAAAACATATGCACATGGTTCCTTTCCAAATCGAACAGACTTCCAAAACATGCCCTATTACATACATTCTTCATCATCTCGACCAACAAGTTTTTGTAACGGAACCACAGTCAACATAAAACTTCGAACCTCATCATTGTCGATGTAACCATTTCCAATATGCACGATGATTCAATAATATATGAAAAGTGAAATAACCAAATACACATAGTCACGACTTCCATAATTAGCTATAATCCTGATCAGGCCTAGTAAAACACACACGAGTCTCAAATTTACAATTAAGACCATGTTGTAAGAACACAGTGAGTGGAAACATAATGAGAGGATAACAACCCCTCGACTGCATATTATTACTCATTCCCAATCACAACCTTTCAACCAATTTAATCATAGAAAGAAGAGATAGGGACTCGATGAAAACTTTCATAACCACTCCACTTGATAAACCAACCTTTGAAAACCAAGAATATGCCCGACAGGAGAAAGAATAGTTGGAGATTTAAAATGGGCTCTATCACAACAAATACAAGGAGAAAATCAAGGGTGTGCTTATTCATCAATAGCATAGAGAACTGGAGGTCCTTAGAGGCATATCAACCATAGGAAAATACCCTTTCGATACAAGCACAATAGAAATCCATAGGGTTTCCTTATAACTCTAGGTCTGGGAAATGGAAGAACAGTTAGCCACAGAGGAAACGCCGATGGGTAGGGTATAAAATAGATGCACATAGTGCATTTTACGTTTGCAGAGGAGAGTGAATTTCCACTGAACAGTGACAGTTACCAAAACACACACAAAGGTATAACCTCTCTTGATTTTATTAAGAGCCGAACCATTTGACAACAATGCCAGTGAGGATGCATAACACTGACGCATAACTCATATCACTCCATAACCATACGGTATATATCAACATTATGGCCACCCTAAGACCAATTCTCGAGATAATTTGGTGCCAAGACACTGATCCCATGACCATCAATCTTGTATGAAAAATAAACAACAACCAAATGGTAGTCTGAACACGACTGGATAGAGTTAACCTCATGACTATGATGAAGCAACCAACAATAATACACAAAGTGAAACCCTCCACCATTAAAACAAAGAGAGATAATACCACATTCACTTAATATCTATAGAGACCAACCACGATTTTAACCAACAGAGCAATCAGAAAATGCACAACTCAACCAAAACCAATTCTTTTGATTGCAATCCGAACAATTACACAGCCATTCTAGAGAGAAAGCATGCATTTACACAGTTCCAATTCTTAGGAAAACACAAACCCAAGCATTACTGAGCCATTCTTTGTTCATACACAGAGCATAATTCATGTATGGGGTGAAAAAGAACCATACCTGTAATAGATATCTTAAAATGGCGAGTTGGCCGAGCGTTTTCTTCCCAAGCCTGAAATGCAGAGCTTAACCACCAACGGACCGAAATGCAACAAAGAACAATACTAGGGTGACGACCTGATGGGGGGAATATGGGGTGACGTGCATTTACTGCAAGTCGCTTCCATCGCCTATCCTATTCAATTCGAAGTATATGACAACTAAATCTTCACCCATGCATTAAACCATGTAATCATTTTCCAAACCATTGAAATCTGCGATGATATTCCTTGCCCAATGGGCCACCCAAAACATTCACGTTAACCTTTGCCAAGTTTTCATGCCATACCATATGCATTGAAATATTATATGCACCCAACATAAATCAAATTAAAATTGCATAGCCACTAGCCAACATATAATAGTTAGGACTAACACTAACATCTTTTACCTTTTCATATGCATATAATCCTTAACATAACTCAAATATAGATCCTTTCCTTTAGGATTTTTTCCATAAGTTTATTTCCTTTGTTTTGGTTACGTTATTACTAACATGTTTCTTTTGTGCATGTGGCTAGGTAGTCGATCAAGATGATTTGTGACATGATAAAATCATAGCAACTGTAAATATATGCCCATTATAACATAAAAAATAATGCTTTGAATTGTAGAAACATCCCATAAAATGCATCATCCACCTGTTACTGTATCAAAATGAAACCATGAATGCATTTTCAACCATAGAGGACCCTTTAAGAAGCGTCGAACAACTACAAAAAATGTGTGATATGACTATCTCCGAGCCTCCAGTCTACAAGGGGGTCCCACCTACTAGTATTATATTATTAGCATAGTTTAAATAATAGGGCTTTAACAATACTTTGCGAGCGAAATTCCTCATTGTGATTTTAATTGTCAACAATCACATGATTGGAAGATTCTTTCAAGAGTTTTCAAAGTCATATCTAATATATATGATATGTTAATATCAAAGGGTAAACTTAACAAGATATCCTTAACTGTCACATGATATATTTGAGCCTAAACACTTGCAAAAAATTACATATTTTAGTCATGTTTTCCATCAAATAACAATTTTAAAAGGTCAAGGTAAATTATCAAGAATCATCTCAACATGATATTTATAATATATATCATCTTCATGTGATCAATGAGTGTTTTCATAAACATTCATTTTCATATACATCTTTTATTTATTTTACAAATACCTTCCTTTTTGTTGTAATTTCTCTATTGCACTCTTAATTTGATATTTTCATATCTCTTTCACCTAGTTACACTTTTATACTCAAGAGAATATAGCATCTTCCAATTTCAATATGAAAACTAACTAAGACTTATCATGTTAAAATTTATAGTGGGATACTCTATATAGGGTGGTAGGGAAGAGATTGACCTTGGGGCTCCCACCCAAGCCTAGTCAACACGCGTCTTCTCCTGAGACCAACACCCATCCCCTCTCTCCCACTTGCACTATGTCTATCCATGAAATTAAGTACTGATCACCCTGCACATACAACCCTTCCTCCAAACTCTAATGAAGACATCATCCATCCTTTCCAGGAGATCTACCACAGTCGACGTTCTCTCATCTAGAACGTCTTCCGTATCACCCGCGATGCTTTCATCATGACCTCCACCATTACTCCTATGACTATAAATTACCATGGTCATTATAGTTATCTCCTTAACATGATTCCCCTCGCAATGGATGGCTTCTTCATTCCCTCTCCCCCTCGGGCCTAGCCCCGAAACCTTCCTTCTTCCCCAATCCCTATTGTCTACTCTATCACCCACCTGAATTCTTGAGCTCTCATGCTCGCTGCTTCTATCTATCCTCCTGTCCACCCCTTGTCCTCTTCTTCCATGGCATGAGGTGGTTGCTCCTGCCGCTCTTAGGGAAGCTCCTCCAATCACCATATAGGGTGCCCTATCTCTTGACTTATCCCAACGGCTAATAATTCAGTTGAGTCTTACCAGGCCCTGCTATGGGGAAAAATCTCCCTAATTTGGGTCTAGTGACTAGGCAGAGCCTTGACACCTTAAAAGACAGAAAAGATTCCATTCTAACGCAATCCAACAAGACCTTATGATAATTAAGGGAAGATAAAGAAGATCAAAATGTGTACCTTAAGTCCTTTCAGATATTGTTGATCCCTTTCAGTTGTTGTGCATTCCAAGATTGTAGGCCTCCTCCCAAAGATGGCCTGAAACAATATTACAGAAAAAACTATGACATCATTTTCATAACTATCAAGATCATCTAAAGGGTTATATATTCATGAAAAACATCCATAAATATAAACATCAAGACATAAATATATGGGACAAGAAGTGTTCTCTTTTATTAATAACAAAATTGGAAGTTACAACCTGAATCTTGTTGGCATCGCTCCACGAACCTTGCCTGTGTTCCTCTTCTTTGACTCCAAGTGCACTATTACCAATATTCTATCCTCACAGCCAACATGACAATATATGGGAAAGGGATGGATTTTAAAAGGAGGATGGATGGAATGGAATGCTGAGGATGAAACTCAGAGGAGAATGCAAAAAAGTCTTGGAATACAAGGGAGAAATTTTGGCAGAGTTATCTTGCTTCTCTTTCATATATCCAAATGACCCCCCTAGAGCCCTTTTTATATGAATAAATGATGGTTATTCGGTTTTCATAAGGGATACATGAGGTAAAGTGGTTTCACAATCTAATATAGCCCGTAAACTCCACCGAAAACTGCAAAATTTATATGTTTTTGCAATTTTKTAGAGTACACACGGGCTTTCAGGTGTGCAATTAGCGTATGTATGTTGGATTTTAGACATGCAAATAGAATGTGTATGTGCTATGCATATGAATAAGGGTGTGTATACCATACAAAAAAAAAATGAGAAGAACTCCAAAAAAAAGGGTTGGCAGGTGTGTGAATGAGTAGGCCAACATCAGAAATGCATAGTAGTGGCATTTTGAGTTATAACAAATTCCCCCTAATGTGTGAGGTTAGAAGAAAAACTGATTGTCAAAATATATTACAACATTTTTAATAACGTGGGAAAGCACTGAAGTCAAGTAAACCCAAGCAAGTATCTGTGAGCGCATCATCTACAATATAATAATAATCACCGAGGTGGTAATACCCATGCTCGGGACAAAATAAGCATGGTTTCCAATCAAGTACACTGCAGATCCATGTCATATATAGTAATCATGGCTACATGACCAATGCGTATGCCAATATAAAATGTAGCTGTGAATAATACATAATGGATATACATCTCAAAATCATCGGAAGATATACAATGTTATATGAATCTTCAGGAGGCATTAATGTTTATGGTTGGAGATGATAGCTTCATAACTCGAGAAATATCTTCAATATCTTCAAAAATAAGGTAGGAGTATAATAAGAGTATAAGAATCACTACTCTGAGGTCTTCGACATGCCGTCGTGGAAATACTCTAGAATCTCGATCATCGGACACAGAACTTCATTGATTATGAATGTGAACTTGACAAAACTCTCGAGATGGCCAAATCATGAAGGTCAAGAGACTTATCGTAGAATGGACGACTTAGGTTGCAAGAATTCCCCTTGGAAAAGAGCATAATATATTAAAAGACTCAGGAAACATGTTATTGACATAAGTCTGTGGCAGAGGAGGCACCACAAACTATCCATATGTTTGGAAGAGTAACTAAATAGAGGAGGACACAACTTTATGTAATGATAACAACTTCCTAAGGCTATACTATATCCCAATGCGTGTAGAACAAACTGAAGGATGTGCTTTGTCCAAGGGTGACTAGATTGTTGCGAACAAAAGAGAATGTTTCCTCATCCCTTCTTTTTGGAATATTTTATCTTTTTGTCTTTTTAATGTATTTAATGATCTTGAAAAAAAATAGAAGAATGCTACATTACAAAGGAGGAACGAGTGTCGTGGGCAAGCAAAATGGTTCCAAGTGCATGGAACATACTGATGCTTAGTGCAAGGAGACATGTGCAGGATAAGAACACTCGGGAAAATTCCTCCATGGGTCAAGGTTTTAGATCGAAAAGGAAAAAGTGTTACAAGGCTTTCACCTAAGGAATGCTCTAAAGGTGTAGTACTAACAGAATGAATTCGAAATTAGGCCAAAGACATAAGGATGAGACATGCGATGTGATTACGAGACTCCTTCCATGTAAATTTTTACGAGCCCAAAGAAGGTAAGCTCGGTGGTTTTTCACTTTTAGAGAATCTAAAAAACACTAAAAGAAGACTCCAAAGTGTTCCTTTTCATATAGTTAGATCTTCGAGCCCAAAAAGGGATAAAAAAATACTTGGGAATACTCTCCTGGCGAGACAAATCTCCCGAGGTGCACCTTTTTCATAAGTTGAGTCTTCGAGGTCCGAAAAAGGTTTAAACTTATACCAAGGATAACTATAGTTCCTTTTTCATAAATTTAGTTCCCCARGTTCGAAAAAGGGATAAAATAATACTTGAGAAAACTTGCTCGACATGACATATCCCCSAAGGTATTCCTTTTTCCTAGTTAATATATTGGTCAGAAAAGGGTTAAACTTATGCCAAATAGATGTTTTTTTTGGACCGATTAACGAGTGTGAAAGAAACAAGGTCACTCAACSATATTTTCCTATTTGGGGAGTTTGAAAAGTGCTTAAAGAAGACTCCAAGGGTGTCCTTTTTTGTAAATAATCTCCAATTCCCAAAAAAGAGATAAACCAAAGCTAAGGAGAATGGCCCTTTTTCGCAAATTATGTCCCTCGGGCCTGAAAAAGGGGTAAACTTATACCTAAGAAAACTCTCCCAGCGAACCATAGCTCCTAGGGAATACCTTTTTCATAAAATTAGTCATCCAGACCGAAAAGGGGTAAATTATTTTTGGAAATATGTGCCTTCGAATTTCACTTTTACCAATGTGAAGGGCAACAAGATCGCTCGACAATATTTTCAATTTTAGAGAGTCTGTAAAGGGCTTAAAGAAGACTCCAGGGGGGATCCTTTTCTTATGTAATCTAAACGAGGCCAATAAGGATTAATAATTTCTCATTAGATGTTTCTTTCACTCTTTAAGTGAGCTTTAAAGACGACAAACCATGCTCTTGGGGAGTCCCTCGGGTAGTAGGCCAGAAAAAGATGAAGGATGAGGCTTCAACACAAATTCATGGCGAGACTAAACATGACTCTTGTGCCTATGAAGTACTTCGTTATGGGAATCAAATGAAAAACAAGGCTCTAACTGTGATTCCCATGGAAGAAAGTCTCTACCACATAAAGTATGACACACTTATCAGTAAAGAAGGTTAGTGTTGCAATTCAGTGGGGTCGATCCTAAGGCCAAAATGAACCAGGAAAAGGATAATGTAAAAAAAAATGCAAGTAGGGAAAACAAACCTAACCTATATTCCAATTTCGAGGTCAATACCTGTCAGAACGGATTGATACATTGAACAAATGTCAAATAAAAATGTCTCCAAGGTCCTGCATATAAGGCCAATAACACTCATCCAGAAGTTAATAAATCCAATATAGATAGAAACTTCAGAAAAAAAAAAGAGGTCTTATTGAATACAAAACTTGAAAACCAAAAACCTAGAATGTACAATATGGTACAAGGCACCACACAGCCTTACGACTCATGCATAGTACTAGTTCAAGTAGAGCCCACTACTAGGATCTAGCCAAGAGTCTCTTCGGTAGTCAACATAAAAAGTCTCCCAAAAAGGAGAAAAATACAAACCACAATGTAAGTCCTCCCATGATATACAATCCATAGTCATGGATTCAAGGATAGCCTCATTCGAAGGAAATTCAAAATCTAGGAAATCACACGAACGAGGAGGGTCGACAGTCCCAAAGGGTGAAGAAAAATGACCATATTCCATATGACAATGGAGGTTCTAGCGAGGGTTGGTAGAGTCTATCAACGAAGAATCACAAGCACAAAGGCTTGAGGATCTACAAATAGCAAGATCAAACTCAAAAAGGAAACTCGATATCACTTGGACCAAGAGGGGGAAGCAAGGGCTCCCATACCCCCATTGGATAAACCAATAGATCAATTGTTGATACCAAGTCTCAATAAGGAAAACATGTGTAAACAATTTCCTTCTCGGGAGAAATTGAACATCGAGGATAAGACACCACATAATTTACCTATGGCGAGGTAGAGTCTACGTGAATACTAGGAACATATAAAGGGGAAACCTGAACTAACGTTGAATTAGGATGGTGATTATAATATTCCAGCTGGTTGATAGTGATAATGCTTCCATTTTGATGGAAATGCATCACCCGAAAAAGTGTAGACACCACAACGTTCATATCATATACATAATCACGCACGAGAAGCATATTGAAATCTAACGGGACTTGCATCACTATAACATTGACAAGGATAGTCTTCCCACCTAAAGAGATAGAAAAATGGGGAATAATCCATAAATATTCACTAGGACATCTGTAAAAATCCAACAACCCATGTGAAGAAGACACAAGCTCGAGAGAACCCAAAGCTTTCCAATTCGAGGAGGATAAAATACTTGCAGAGGCTCCTTCATCCACAATACATTGGTAAATGGTTTTTGAATTCACTTCAACCTTTATTTGAAAGGGTGTAGAAGAAGGAATATGAGGCTCAAAAAGGTCATTCCAATCAAAAGAAACCATCCTATGGCTTGGAGGGGGTGTGCTCAAAGTGAGCGAAATACCCCCTTTCTCTAAAAGTATTGAACTGGAAATGCTAAAAACATAATCGGTAGACACATCACTCCCCATAAGAAGAGTGGGATCAGCCAAATATTTCATTGGTGTGACCACTTTGGTAGACTCGACACTCTCCAAGAGAAGAGTGGGATCAACCAAAGTTTGCATTGATGTGACCACTTTGGTAGACTCGACACTCTCCAAGAGAAGAGTGGGATCAACCAAAGATTGCATCGACATGACCACTTCCTCAACCACTAGTTGAATAGGTAGTGAGAAAACATGGTCTGAAGGTGCATCAACCCCCAATAATGTAGTAGGATCAGCCAAAGATTGCATCGACATGACCACTTGATCAACTAAATGATGAATATATTATGGGGAAATTGAAGACTCGAAATCAGAAGAGCTTGCAGAGACGGACCATAATATTTGTGCCTCTAGAATGCCAGGGCACATATGAGTAAGGTGATCTCCCTTGCATAGATTACAAGGGAACTTAGGATTGTGTCCTATCCATCTAGGTTTCTCAACATAATCAATGCCCCCAACATGACTAGTATGTTGGACAACTAAGAGGGGTGTGTGAATCAGTTGTTACCATGCTTAAACAATTATGCTTATTTTAAACTCTTTACAGAGCACTCAATGACAATCACAATAATGCAGGGAAGTAAGCAATAGAACATTCAACATCATTGACACATATGAGATACACAGAGATAGATATTTCCTGAGGAAACCCATAAAGGGTAAAAACCTCTTGTTCTTTATATGATAAGTAATCTTTACATTCTGTACATTATCATACTTATGAGCACCAACTCATAATGAAGCTACAACCTTTGTTTTGCAAGCTGCTACTTGCTGAGAGCACCAACTCTCTAGATTCTCTAGCATCGACTCCCTAGTTTCTCTAGCACCCACTAGAAGGAAGCACCAACTCCCTGGTTTCTCTAGCACCCACTAGAAGGAAGCACTAACCCCCTAAGAGTTCCAGCACCAACTGGATGGAAGCACCAACTTCCTAATATTTCCAACACCAATTGGATGGAAGCACCAACTTCCTAAGAGTTCTAGCACCAACTAGATGGAAGCACCAACTTCCATTTACACAGGGACCGACCTGTATATCAGATAACTAATGTTCTCCCTTGCACCATCCTACCACCTTGGTTTCTATGGATGCAACTAGATGGAATCTACAACTCCCTGTGTTCAATCACCCACTTGAACCTCTGAGGACAACAATCCTCCCTAGCACCTACCTACCACCCTGAAATATAAAGTTTTCTATATATAAATTTCTCACAGTGATACAATATTTATCAATGGCTTACTAGTCTCATCACTGCTCTGCTCTACCTGCATCAGTGTCTTCCTACACCCCCTTCCTTACGCTTTATGTTCTTCTACCTTTTATGCTCTATGCACCATGTCCCTTCTATGCACCATTCCTCTTCTTTGCATTTCAGCTGCTGCACTCTCATCCTTCTACACACCTAAATCACTCTTAACAATGCCCAATCTCTTCTATGTTCTGTGTTTTTATTCCCTATGTGCATCTTCTGCATCATCTATTCACAATTCTTCTGCATGCTCTCCCCATGTCGAGTGCTCTACTTGATCACCATTACAACTCTTCAGCTTCTCTGGCAGTTAAACCCATGCGTCCATCATCACTGGGTGTTATGCCGAGATTCCTTAGCCTCTCCAACAGTCGAGACTCTTCGTCTTCTCTGTCACAGTCGAGCTCATTCCCTCTGTTGCAGTTCCAGGCTCCAACGGTCTTAAATCTGTCAATAGCCTCTATGAANACATATGTCAATAGCCTCTATGAAAAGTCTTCATACCACTGGAAGATGCCTCGAGACTCTTCATCTTCTCTGGATATCACCCTGAAGTCTCTTCGAGTCCTTTGGAAGAAACCATCAGTTGTTTCTAGTAGTTACACTCTGAACCTATTTAGCCTTGTGCCTTTGGCACCTTTCACCTTTCCTTTCACATGTGGCCTCAGGCAATGACCACATGCCTATTCAGAAGGTGCTTTTGTGACTCGCGTTTCAAGAATCTGGGGATGAGGCATCTCGACTCTCCAAGTAGTGATCTACAAAATGGAGCTTGGATTCACTAGCTCCTTCCTCCATATTCCGTAGATGTGACCACTCGCTGTGACCACAGCCTTATTCAAAACTACATTTCACAATTTCGCATTTCGTGAAT
>JASDQU010104138.1:143868-155497 GCA_032191745.1 Picea mariana | reverse complement strand
TATTATACATCATATGAACAACATAAACAATGAGCATTGATCACACATAAGATATACATAGAGACAATTTTTTCACGAGGAAACCCATAAAGGGAGAAAACCTCTTCTTCCTCGAAATGATAGGCAGTCTTTTAAGTTCTGTACATCATCTATGTTTGAGAACCAACTCAAAGTGAGGCTACTACCTCTATTTTACAAGCTCCAACTTGTTGAGAGGACCAACTCTCTGGTTTCTCTAGCACCGACTAGAAGGAAGCACCAACTCCCTGAGTGTTCCAGCTGTTGGAGCATAATCCTAACTTACATTAGTTTATACCTAGATTAGACTCCTATATCTTGGTTAATACATTCATTTACACTTTATTTCACCTAATTTGGCCACATAGAGAAGAAGGGCGCCTCATCCCTAGATTTTAGGGAAAACTGCTAATTTTAGATCAAGACTCAACTCTCGGTTCTTGATTTTCTTGATTTTTCTTGATTTATTCTTGATTTATCCTTGATTTATTCCAACTCCCTCATGCAAAAATCATCTATTATTTGGGAATGTGCACCTCCTCTTTGAGTGAGATATTTATTCCTTAATTAATGATTTTTGTCGTTACTATTATTAGTAACTACTATTTCTGGTTAGTTAAGTGAGTTGGAACTGCTTCTCTTGTCAGTTAAGTGAACTTAAGTGAGATAATGCACATCACTTAAATCTTTTAGAAATTAATGAGTGTGTGACATGTATCTTTAGTGGTCTAGGTCGAACTATGTGGTCTCCCTTAGCTTATGATACCTATTTTAGCTCTTTCTAGCTTTTTTTGACTAGAATTTCTATGTTGGGAATTCTATATATTCACCTCCTCTCTTCTTTTTTGAGGATGGTTTCTCATGTATATTCATTTTTTATTAATATAATTCTCTGATTTATGGAGAAAAAACTTTCTCTCGTCTATTGAATATCAACAAATTGTTTGTGTTCAATTTAACTAGAATTCTAGATCTATCAGGGTTTCTGCGGGAATTCTACATGGTATCAGAGCTAGATTGAATCTAGTGGATTGTACATGGTTTTACTTGTAGGTATAGATCATAAGGAGGTGAATTAGGTAGCAATGGATCATCTCTATCAACCCACAAAAATCATTCTAAATCCTTTCAATTACTTCGAATGGAAGACAGAGATCTCTCTGCTCCTCCGAAGCAAAGGGCTTTATCGGATAACAATGGGAATGGAGAAAGAACTGACTATTGCAGCGGAGAAGATAAAGTATTTCAATAAATTAGGTGAAGCAATTGGGCTGATATTCCTATCAATTTCCAGAGATCTCCTCTTTCATGTCAATGGAGCCACTACTTTCGATGTGGTCTGGACCACATTGGAAGGACTATTCGGCAAGCAGGATGCAATGAGAGTGCATCAATTGGAGAATGAACTCATATCCCTAAGTCCAATTCATTTCAGAAACCTGCAAGAATTATTCACCAATTTCAAATCCCTCCTCATTGAACTTAATGCACGTGGAGTCACAAAAGGGGAAGAACAACTCATCCTTTCAATTCTTTCAAAAATAGGCCTTGAATATTTCGTATCTGTGTCGTCTTTTCAAGCATCTAAATTGACTTAGGAAAAATGGAAAATGCCTCCATTGAATGATTTCATTGCAACATTGAATCAAGAGCTAGCGAATTTAGTCCAAATGGGTGCCATCAAGTGTTCCAAGAACCAAGCACTTGTGGCTACTGATGCTCCAAAGAGCAGTGGAAAAGACAAGGAAAAAGGAACGGGTAAATTTCCTGAATCGAAGAAGGAGAGATTCGCACAATCTTTAGAGAACTCTTATGATCCTAAGGGTAAGAAGAAGAAGAAGGAAAGAACACTTTTCATCTATTTTTCCAAATTTTTTCATCCCAAAAAAAATTGCCTAAGGAAGACTATCGATGAGATGGCTAAGCAATTGTAGCAGCACAATCTCACGATGCCTGAAAATGCAAAGAAGAAAGATGATAACAGAATAGGAGGGAGAGCACGAGACGGTCATGCTTTAATGGATGTCACATCCACTCCATCATCTTGGATCCTTAATTCAGGTGCATCGAACCATATGGCTACATCAAAATATGAATTTCCTCCATCGAAGAAAGCACCAGATCCCCAATTTACTTCGGAGATGCCACACCCGCAAAGGTGTGCGGAGAAGGAATTGTTGATCTTGAAGGGGGATGATTCAAAAATGTGCTTCATGTACCCTCACTATCCGCAAATATTTTCTTGATATATCAGATCACTCATTCCATCTCTGAAAGGAAGGTGGATTTCACTCCGAACTCCGCAGTGATTATCGACATTTCCACAGGCTCACAGCTTGCACATGGAATCACAGATCACAGTTCTCATTTGTATTTCTTCTCCCACTTTATTCCTAAATCTATTAGAACTATATTTTTGTCACAATATAATGATATCAATAGGTTATGGCATGAAATATTTGACCATCTAAACTATAATTAATTGCATCAACTCAGGAAGGAAAACATGGTAGAAGGAGTGTCATCTATTAAATTCACAAGCGGTGTATGTCAAGGATGCATTCTTGGCAAGTATCCAGAGAAAAAGTTCGAGAAAGGGAAGGCATAGAGAGATTCTTCACCACTTGGGCTGATTCACAGTGACATTATGGGCCCATTCCCACATCCTTCAATCAATATACAACTACAACACATAGTGCCATATACACCATGGTAGAACGGTGTTGCAGAGAGGAAAAACTGGTCCTTAAAAGAGATGGAAAATTGTATGCTACAGTCGAAATCATTATCTCCCAAGCTATGGGATGAAGCTATTAATTTTTCAACATACATTTAGAACCAATTTCCTCACAAATCACTCAAAGGAACCACTCCTTTTGAATGTTGGACCGGTAAGAAACCGAAAGTGTCACACTTTCATATTTTTGGTTCACGAGCATGGGCTCACATTCTGACAGATAAGAGGAAGGATTTGGAGCCTCAAAGTGTTGAATGCATATTTTTTGGATATCCTGAAGGTGTCAAAGGATATATATTGCTGGACTCTCACACTGAAAAGTTCATTCTAGCTCAAAGTGTGAAGTTTGAAGAAGAATCACTGCATGATTTTTTAGAAGACCCTGTCTAGGAACCGCTTGTTGTCACTGATGAGGAGGAGTCAGAAAATTCTTCGAGCACTTGAGAATATCCATCATATCAGACTTTTAGGTCTGATACAAAGGATGAGGAGTATTTCATGGCTTCTCCAACTCAGTTGCCAACTTGGGCAGAGAAAACCCTGCAAGATGTGGACGAACTAGTCGGTGATCCTGCGGATACAAGAAGGACTAGATCATATTTTTTTGGGTCTCCTCAAGCCCTGGATGCCACAAAACCTTTTCTGCCCATAAATTTCTATATTTCACTTGGTTCATATCCAAATTCACACTCTGAGGTTGCAGACATCTTCACCAAGTCCTTCACTGAAAAGAAATTTTCAGAACTGAGAGCTATGCTTGGGGTGGTGGAGACAACTGAGTAGGTCACTTTTGGACACTCAACATTTTTTTTCCTCTTTTTTTTTGGGGGGGAGGGTTTTCCCATGAGGTTTTCCCTCTTTCCTCTTTTCATGAGGAATTCTTTTATGTAATGAGTACCTAAAATAGCCAAGTTGTCAGGACTCAAATTTTTTGTCATTACAGTTAGGCTTAAGGGGGGGCGTTGGAGCACAATCCTAACTTAAATTAGTTTATAACTAGATTATACTCCTATATCTTGTTTAATACATTCATTTACACTTTATTTCACCTAATTTTGCCACATAGAGAAGAAGGTCGCCTCATCCCTAGATTTTAGGGAAAACTGCTAATTTTAGATCAAGAATCAACTCCCGGTTCTTGATTTTCTTGATTTTTCTTGATTTATTCCAACTCCCCCATGAAAAAATCATCTATTATTGGGGAATTTGCACCTCCTCTTTGAGTGAAAGATTTATTCCTTAATTAATGATTTTTGTCATTACTATTATTAGTAACTACTATTTCAGGTTAGTTGAGTGAGTTGGAACTGGTTCTCTTGTCAGTAAAGTGAGCTTAAGTGAGCTAATGTGCATCACTTAACTCTTGTAGACATTAATGAGTGTGTGAAATGTATATTTAGTGGTCTAGGTTGAACTATGTGATCTCCCTTAGCTTATGACACCTATTTTAGCTATTTCTAGCTTTTTTTTACTAGAATTTCTATGTTGGAAATTCTATATATTCACCTCCTCTCTTCTTTTTTGAGGATGGTTGCTCATGTATATTAATTTTTTATTAATATAATTCTCTGATTTATGGAGAAAAAATTTCCTCTCATCTCTTGAATATCAGCAAATTGTTTGTGTTCAATTTAACTAAAATTCTAGATCTATCGGGGTTTCTGCAGAAATTCTACACCAGCACTGGTTGGATGGAAGCACCTACTTACACTTATACAAGCACCAAATTGCATATAGAAAAATCTGTGTTTTCCAAAGAACCACCCTGCCACCCTATTTTCTAGCCACAACTAGATGGAAGCTACAACTCCCAATATTCAAGCACCAACTCGAATATTAGAGGACCATAGTCCTCTCTCACACCACCCTACCTCCCTGATTATTCATAATTTATTGACAAACAAACAATACAGGTACATAATTTCTTACCCCTTCTTCCCTATTCTGCAATTCTTCTCTGGCTCAAAAACTATTCTGCAGTTCTTCTCTGCTACATGCTATTCTGCTATTCTGCTCTTGCTTCTGTCTGTTCGGCAAATGTTACTCATCTCTGAGTTTTATCTCATCCACTACATTCTTTCATTTTACCCTTCTTATAGTTCATCTCATTGTTTCACTTAGAACTTCCAACCTTCCTCGGTCATTACGTTTCCATTTTATCCTATTCCACTTATTCAACTACACCTTGAATCTCCAAGAAAACGCATCAGCAACTGAATAGCCAACCGTCCAAGAATCATGATTCAGTTCTACTAACTGAATCGTAACTAATAAATTACCTGTGAGGTGAAACAGTAACCCTTCGATCAAGTTTCTAATTAACCAGCACCATTGGATTAAATCCGCAGGATTTCGCGTTTATCTCATATGTCCACTAGCTGTGACCGAGCGCTAAACATAATTTGCATTTTGTGATTTCTCATTTCGGCATTGATGAAGGGTCTCGACACTCCAATTCGTGATCATCGAGACTCTGAGATGGATCTTAGTACTGCTATTTTCTTCCCCTCATGTGACCACTGATAGTCACCATGGGCTGTGCCAAAGGGCATTTCGTATTTCGCAAACTTATGAACTTCATCGAGCCTGATCAACGATCAAGATCTCCAATGATCCAAAGGTCTATATCTCATCGCGATCTCTCATATCACAATTCCTGTGATGAAGGATCTCGATACTAGTAACAATCACCGAGACTCCGAGATGGAGCTTAGCACCTCTAGCTTCTTCCCCTCACATGACCACTGGTGGTGAACACAGGCTGCTCCAAACGGTGCTTTGTATTTCAAAAACTTATGAACTTCATCGAGCCTGATCAATGGTCCACGATTTCGATGATTCAACGGTCCATATCTTTTCATGATCTCGCATATCGCGAGTTCCCACACCATGCTCCGTTGACTCCTCCAATGTGAAAGTCAACAAAATTCCAATCGCTTGCCATGTGTCCTATGACTCCAACGGTCAGGATTGTTATCGTGATTTCACATATCGCAAGTTCAAGCCTCTTTCCTTTGGATTTCTCGATCTGCGAAACTTCGAAATGAAACCTTTGTCGTGCTTTGACTGTTTTCCTCCTTCTGAGCTTACACTGCTAATCTTTCCATTACCGCTACGCTACTAATCATGTTGATGTTTACCATCAATGACAAACACGCATACTCTATCTCTGTCTAAAAAACATGCCAACAATCTCCCCCTTTGGCATTGATGGCAACCCCGTGAAAAACATGCAACTATACCACTATAGAATCCTTGAAATTACCACACTTTCTCCCCCTTTAACGTCAATGTCAAAGAAGAAACACGCTCCCCCTGAGTTGTTGCAGTACATACTCCCCCTATTAATTATGAGCAACTTAGAAGTACAACATATATTCAATAAGTACTCCCCCTAATCAGGTGAACAGATTAGACAAAAAAAGTTATAACCCCCAACTTTTGATGAAGATATCCAAAAGGGGTCGCTGCTAGCGGTTTAGTAAAGATATTATCTATCTGTTCTGTGGAAGGAATATAATTTAGCTGAATGACTCTGTTTATAACTTGTTCTCTGAGAAAACAGTATTTTATTGGGATATGCTTAGTCTTGGAGTGAAGAACAGGATTCTTGGAGACACTAATGGCACTGGTGTTATCACAGTGAATTGTAATCGGAACAGTATAGTTTACCTTCAAATCTACAAGAGTTTGAATCATCAACAAAATTTGAGTGCAAAAAGTAGCAACAGCAATGTACTCTGCTTCTGTAGTTGATAAGGAAATAGATCCCTTCTTCTTACTAATCCATTCTACCAACGAGTCACCCATGAAGAAGGCACCTCCACTGGTGCTCTTTCTCTCATCCACACAATTTGTCCAATCTGCATCTAAATAATAAGTTAACTAAAAATTCTGATTTATAGGTTACGAAAGACCATAAGTCTTTATTCCCTTCAAGTATTTGAATATCCTTGTGACAGCTACCACGTGACTTTATTTAGGAGCTGACTGATAACGACCTACCATTCCAACAACATGCATTATATCAGGATGAGATGTTGTGATGTACAAAAGACTGTCTATCATTGATTGGTATGTCCTTTGATCAACATCAGGTGACATATCATCTTTACTGAGCTTGAAACCAACCACCATAGGTGTACTAACAGGAGAGGAATCCTCCATCTGAAATTTCTTCAACATCTCTTTCAAATATTTTTCTTGAGAGATAAATATTCTTGTAGAACTCTGATTTACTTTTAAACCAATAAAATATGATAGTTCTCCTATCATGTACATCTCAAACTCTATTTGCATAGAGTTAGAAAATCACTGGACAAATGATTCATTAGTACAACCAAAAATAATATCATCTACATAAACCAAAACAACTAGTAAATTATCACCTTCAAACTTAATGTAGAGATTGTTGTCAACAATACCATTCTTGAACCCTTTGTCCTGTAAAAATTTGTTCAGTCTATAATACCAAGCTCGTGGTGCTTGTTTTAGTCCATATAAGGCCTTCTTCATCTTGCAAACATAATTAGGATTATCTGTCAATGAGAATCCTTCAGGTTGCTCCATATATACTTCTTCCTCTAGATCTCCATTAAGAAAAGCTGACTTAACATCCATCTAATACACTTTAAAGTTATTATGGCATGAATATGCAAGGAACATTCTGATGGCTTCCAATCTTTCCACTGGTACAAAAGTTTCATCAAATTCCTGACCTTCAACTTGTGCATACCCTTTACAAACCAATCTGGCTTTATTTCTAACAACTTGTCTGTTTTCATTCATTTTATTTTTGAACACCTATTTGGAACCTATTACATTCTTATCTTCAGGTATAGGGACAAGCTCCCAAGTATTGTTCTTCTCAATCTGATCAAGCTCTTCATTCATAGCTCTAATTCAATCATCATGTTGGCTGGCTTCATAAAAAAATTTAGGTTCAATCATAGATAAGAAAGAAACATGAGATTGTTCTGAGTCTTTAATCAATTTCCTTCTTGTCTGAACTCCTTTATTTATATCTCCAATTATCTGATTTTCAGGATGATTCTTTCTAACAATTCTTAGAGGTGATTTTGCATCTTTCTGTTGATTTGTGTCAGTCGAAGTATTCGTATCTTCATCTGATTCAGATTCTTCTCTTTCTGATCCTTGGACCTATTCATCTTCGTATTCAACTATATCTTATGTGCTTGGATCAACACTGCTTACATTTTTAACTGGGATTTCTTCATCAACTTTTATATCTATACAATCAACTAGTTTATGCAGTGTCTTATTGTAGCATTTGTACCCTTTACTATTTGTAGAATAACCCAAGAAGATACCTTCATCAGCCCTGTCATCATATTTTCCAATATTTTCATCATTATTCTTAATGTAACATTTACTCTCAAAGACTTTAAAATTCTTAATTGAAGCAGGTTACTGTGCTTGAATTATTTTAAGTATATTAAACCATTTTTAATTTTTCATCAACTGACCATCAATATTATATATCATATGAACAACATAAACAATGAGCATATATCACACATAAGATATACACAGAGACACATTTTTCACGAGGAAACCCATAAAGGGAGAAAACCTCTTCTTCTTCGAAATGATAGGCAGTCTTTTAAGTTCTGTACAACATCTATGTTTGAGCACCAACTCAAAGTGAGGCTACTACCTCTGTTTTACAAGCTCCAAATTGTTGAGAGCACCATCTCTATGGTTTCTCTAGCATCGAATAGAAGGAAGCACCAACTCCTTGATTGTTCCAGCACTGACTGGATGGAAGCACCTACTTCCACTTATACAAGCACCAACTTACATATAGAAAACTCTGTGTTTTCCCAAGCACCACTCTGCCACCTTGTTTTCTAGCCACAACTAGATGGAAGCTACAATTCCCAATATTCAAGCACCAAATCAAATATCAGAGGACCAAAGTCCTCCCTCGCACCACCCTACCTCCCTGATTATCCATAAATAATTGACAAACAAACAATACAAGTACATCAATTCTTACCCCTTCTTCCGTGTTCTGTAATTCTTCTATGGTTCAAAAACTGTTCTGCAATTCTGCTCTGCTACATGTTATTCTGCTCTTGCCTCTGTCTATTCAACAACTGTTACTCATCTCTGAGTTTTATCTCATCCACTACATTATTTCATTTTACCCTTCTTACAGTTCATCTCATTATTTCAGTTAGAACTGCCAACCTTCCCTAGTCATTACGTTTCCATTTTATCCTATGCCACTTATTCAGTTACACCTTGAATCTCCAAGAAAATGCATCAGCAACATAATCGCCAACCATCCAAGAATCATGATTCAGTTCTGCCGACTGAATCATAACTAATCGATTATCTATGAGGTGAAACAATAACCCTTTGATAAATTTTCTAATTAAACAACACCGTTGGATTAAATCCGTAAGATTTCATGTTTATCTCATATGTCCACTAGCTGTGACTGAGCGCTAAACAGAATTTGAATTTTGTAATTTCGCATTTCAGCATTCCTGTGATGAAGGGTCTCGACACTCCAAGTCATGATCGTCGAGACTCCAAGATGGAGCATAGCACTGCTAGTTTGTTCCCCTCACGTGACCACTGGCGGTGACCACAGGCTTGTTGGCAAATTCAGTTAACAGACAGCGAATGCTTGTCATTGATGGCAACAGTGAAGATGACAGGCAAACAGAAGACAAGTTTAGAGAGGTGAATGATTGAAAGAAGTGAATAATCGAACGTAGCGAGAGCCGTTAGATTTGGTGTAGGGTAGCCGACAGCAGTCGGATCAGTGGAAGTTGCACGGAGGATAAGTCCTCGTGAACAAGAGGAGAGAAGTCCCGACAGGCATCGGGATATCGGCCATTGGGAAATCGGATTTCTTGAGGTCGTGTGCATTAGGACAGCAGTAGTCGCGAAATCCCGATGGGATCTAGACCATCCATTGGTTGGGGACGCGTGCCAGAAGATTTCAACCAGTCGGGAGCCGGAGTATCGGGGTTTTTGAAGATTGAGAACTCGTGCATGTTGGAATCGCGATCCATGAAATCCCAACGAGGAATTGTGTGTGGGCCACGGCAGGAGTTAGTGGAGAACAGGTGTCATCCGTATTGGGTTTCGGGACTTGGAGGGTCCTGTGAATTTGTGCAACAGAAATCATGATCTAGCGATATGTGATTTTCCGATCGTGACGAAAGTGTGGGCCATAGGTGATCACATAAAGGATAGGTGGCATCGGGGATTTGTGAATCCTGAAATTCTTGGTATCCGGATTCATGAACTTGCGAACTCTGATACACACGCGGGAGGATAGGTGTCAAAGGGTCAACCCTCACAGGAGTCAACGCCAAGTGGCATCAGGGATCGGAGAATTGGAGATCCCGAGAGTGTAAGTTCTACACACTCCAATTCCGTGAATTCTGAAACTCCGATAGGGGAAAGGACCGTGGTCTCATGGACTAGCAGGTCACATGGACCATTGTGTAGACAGAAGGGGCTAAATCTCGAGACAGGACGCGCATCGGGATATCGAGAATCGGAGGATCGGGAATCCTAAAGACATGCACCTTTTGACAGCACAAGTGCTGAAACTTTGATAGGAGTAGCCACGAAAGGGGGTAAGGTTGTGGTCACGAGGACTGGTCACATTGGTCAGAAGCTAAGCCAGGAGGGTCATCACGTGGAGAAAAGGGCGTATCAGCAATCTTGGATTTGAGAGGACAGTGACTCTCGATAGCGTAAAGTCCGAAACTTCGAACCCCAATATCAAGTCGGGGAAAACCACAGTTAAAGGTTAACAGGACCTGTGGATCAGGCATTTTGCAAAGGGATTCCATTGGAGGAATATAAAGAGTCGCTTCATCTCAGCATCATAAGAAATGCCGAAATTCGATTTAAAAGGCAAGAATAATAAAGGTCGTCCAATAGTGCGGTGATTGTGATCGAAGGGTTGCCATTCTTTCTTGCATTTAACTCCTCTGTTACGAATATGTTAAGTTAAACGGACTCATGATTGTGATTGAGTTAGCATTTCAGTTACAAGGATAGTTGTCATTGTTTTTTCCGAATGAGATGGGAAGTTGAACCGTCATGTGGGTGAATAAAAGATGATGAGGTAGATTGTGCAAGGTTTGTTGTTCAGTATGTCAAAAAGAATGAAACTGTAAAAAAAGTAGACGAGAGAATGTGCAGAAGGATATTGAACATAAGAGCAGAATGACAGAAAGATCAGAAGTATAGCAGAATGACAGAAAGAGCAAATGCAGAGAAGAATAACTGAACAAGTTGAAGCAGAGCAGAAGAAGAGCACAAGTTGATGTAGAGCATACCTGCTGAACAGACAGAGGAAGAGAAGAGCAGCAGAGCAGTGAACAGAAGACCAGATTTACAGAACAAAGAAAGATTGGTAAGAAATGATTTATCTGTAAAGTTGAATGTTTATTTAGCCATTAATATTTTAGGGAGGTTGGGAGGTGCTCGGGAGGACTGTTGTCCTCAAAGGTTCAAGTGGGTGCTTGAACACAGGGAGTTGTAGCTTCCATCTGGTTGCAGCCAGAGAAACTAGGGTGGTAGGGTGGTGCCAGGGAGAACAAGTGTTCTCTGTTATACAGGTTGGAGCCTATGTAACTGAAAGTTGGTGCTTCCATCCAGTTGGTGCTGGAACCTTTAGGAAGTTGGTGCTTCCATCCAGTTGGTGCTGGAATATTTATGGAGTTGGTGCTTCCTTCTAGTGGGTGCTAGAATAACCAAAGAGTTGGAGCTCTCAAACAAGTTGAAGCTTGTAAAACAGAGGTAGAAGCCTCACATTAAGTTGGTGCTCAATTGTAAATGATGTAAAGAACTGAAAAATACTACCTATCATTTCAAAGA
>JASDQU010104138.1:112515-143500 GCA_032191745.1 Picea mariana | reverse complement strand
CGAGCCTAATCAACAGTTGAGATCTCCAATGATCCAACAGTCCAGATCTCATCATGATATCACATATCATGATTCCTGTGATGAAGGATCTCTATACTCCAAGTCGCGATCGCTAAGACTCCGAGATGGATCTTAGCACCACTAGCTTCTTCCCCTCACGTGAACACCGATGGTGACCACAGGCTACGCCAAAAGGTGCTTCATATTTCGCAAACTTATAAACTTCATCGAGCCTGATCAACAGTCCACAATCTCAATGATTCGACGATCCAGATCTTTTCGTGATCTCGCATATCGCGAGTTCCCACACCATGCTCCGTTGACTCCTCCAATGTGCAAGTCAGCGAAATTCCAATCGCTTGTCATGTGTCCTATGACTCCAATGGTTAGGATTGTTATCGCGATTTCGCATATCGTGAGTTTGAACCTCTTTCCTTTGGATTTCCCGATCTGCGAAACTCCGAAATGAAACCTTTGTCGTGTTTTGACTGTTTTCCTCCTTCTGAGCTTACACTGCTGATCTTGCCATTATCGCTATGCTATTGATCATGCTGATGTTCGCCATCAATGACAAACACACATACTTTGCCTCTGTCTAAAAAACATGCCAACAAGGTATCTATATTTATACATTTCTGGCTCTTCATCCATTACAATATATTGCAAAAACCCTAACCCTAACTTTGTTAGGTCTTCCATGCATGCACGTGTGCTGCTCTTCCTTCTAGCTATCGCTTTCCTTGTGCATGCCTTCTTTCCCAAAATATCCTTGCCCTTCCTCTTTGGTATGCTTCCAACACCTTTGTTAATAGAATCTAAAATTCATTTTCTCCCCTACTTGATTACAATGATGAATGTTATAAGTGCAATAACTATGGGCACATAACACATGACTGTAGAAGTAGCATCAAAGGTGTGGCTATGGGACCCAAATTTGGTTAGGAATATGGACATGAAGGACAATGTAAATGCAGGTAAGACACTCATAGATGGATATTACTCAGCATGTCATTTCCAATGATAGGTGGTATGCCATGTAGTTCCTCACAGTTGAGGAGTTATGGACTTGTGAAGTTAGAATCCCCGAGGAATGGTCAAGAAGCCCCTAGTTGGTTACACGTCTTTAATAAAAGGGTAAATTGGTTGTAACCATAAATTTAAGAAGACCTAAATTCAACTAAGGAGGTTACCTATAAAAAGTGTAAATACACCTCAAGAAGTCACTCACAAGTACACACACATTCATTAAATATCTATCTTTTGAGAATATTTTGGTCTAATAGTGAATATGAGGTTGAGTCCAAGGTAGCGGAGAAAGTGTGAAGGAAGAGAAGAAATTTTAGAGCTACAAAGAGTGTGGGTTTCTGATAAACACTAATTAGTCTGGCCCTCACGGGTCAAGTATAAGGTGTCCTGTGAGGCACCCCCACGGGTTTCCTAGGGAATGTCACACGATTCCCTGCATAACAACTCATCTTCGTCCCGCAGGGACAAGACATAAGTGAAGGAGGATGCTTGTTCCTGGTTGTTGAGGATTAAGGTATTGCTACAAGTTTATGTATCAGGATCAAAGGCACTAGATCAGTTAAAAATGTAAAAGGTATGTTGTTATATGTGTTATGAGGTTGCATTTTGGTGATATTGTGAAACATGCTTGAGGCAATAAATTGTGAGTTTTGGTATATTCCTTGAGGCACATATTGGATATATGATACACGTTGGTTGAGGTATATATATTGAGATACATTACTAGGTGCATATCTTGGATATATTGGCACATGGTTATGGTAATTGATTGAAACATATCATGAGTGATATGGAACATGTTTGAGGTATATGGTTGATGATATGGTTGTTATGTTAGAGGACTATCATTGATATTGATAGATTGTTGAGGAATACACTTGGTATATGATAGCACATGTATGAGATACATCTCTTGGTGATGTTGGTACTTGGTTGAGGTACACCATTGATAGTACTTCCTTGGTCTATCCTATGGTATATGGTGTATGCCATGATTGAGTGAAATGGTATATGGTTGAGATACATTATTGGTACATGGTATGGTACAGCTGTTGATCAACATTGTTGATGTACAAGGTTGATACATCGTATGATGCAGGATTGGTACTTGGTATGGTGTTGATGTACAAGGTACAGGTGTTGGTGCATGGTTGACGCACTTGTTGTGGTACAGGTTGTGGTACACAATTGATGCTTGGTATGGTACAGGTTGATGGTTTGGTACATGCTTTGGTACATGGTTGAGACACATATATTTTGATGGTATGTTGGTGATATTGGTACATGCTTGGTGAGGGCATGCATTACTGATGTTGGACATCTAGTTGAGAGGTGTCCTTGGTATATGATCCATGTGAGAGGATTTGGTTGAGTATCAGTGAAAGTGACAGGTTCGACAGGTTGGACAAAATGACAATGACAGGTTGATGTCATAGGTTGGATATAGTGACATGTTTATAGTGATAGGATGGTGACAGTGACAGATTGGAGATAGTCACAGAATTATTGGTTACAGGTTCATGTGACAGTGACAATGGTAGTGATAGTAAAAGTGACAGTGACAGTGACAGTGATAGTGGCAATGATTGTGATAGTGACAGTTGGTCTACATTTATATTTCAGGGCAGAAGGACGGGGCAAGGAAAGGGGGTTTTATCCTCCTTCTTTTTGGTGTCAAAGAATCAGGGAGTTGGAGCTTCCTTAAGGTTGGAGCCTGTGAGTCAGGGGATTTTAGCCTTCTTCTGATTTGATCTAGAGAATTCAAGGAGTTGTAGCTTCCTTTAGGTTGGAGCATGAGAATATGGGGTTGGAGCCTCCTTCCAGTTGCAGCTGGAGAATTTGGAAGTTGGTTCTTCCTATGAATGAATTCTTGATATATATAAGAAATAATTCGGTGGTTTTCTCCCATTTGATTTTCCACATAAATCTTGGTGTACTGTGTATATGATGTGATGATGCCTATGTTTATATGCTCATGATACATTGACTGAAATCATAGATGATACACTGATGACATATTGATAATAAGATTGAAATTTATATATTGTGGATAAAATTGGAAAAAGTGTTCATACTAATTCAACCCCCCTTTCTCAATTTCCAACAAACCCCATTTCCTCACCTCTTCCTACCACCCTCAAATATAAGTGTAGAACAACTGTCACTACCACAATCACTGTGACTATCGCTATCATTGTTGTTGTCTTTGCCACTATCACTGTCACTGTCATTGTCGCTGCCTCCGTCACATCAACCTGTAACCTATCAACCTATCACTATATTCAACCTGTCACTGTCATTGTTCCATCAACTTGTAACCGATCATGAACATATGATATACCAAAACTTGTACCATACCATGCATCAATTGTGTACCAACAAATGTAGTATAACATGCATCAATCATGTACCATAAGATATGCCAAATGTGGAGGATGACCTGTTGCAAGGTGTGCATAGGATGGAACTCGACTAAGTATCGAAGAGATCACTCTGAGGAGGAAAAAGTTCAAGGAGGAACAAGCTCAGGAGGGAGAGAGGTGAGAAATATTCAAAGGGAGGAGTCCTTTAAGGTTTCCCAGAATTAACGAGCAAGATCCATCTAGCAGGGATCAAAATCATTCTAGACTATCAAATCTGGGGAAATTCGCACAGAGTTTAACCGTGAATCATTTTGGTATTTTGGATTTTGAAGTGTTTAAAAGTGTTGAGAAGCGGGATCGCCGAAGTCACGAAGAAAATCCTAACTATTGGCTACAAGGAGACATGTGGCAATGAATTAGAAGATCTGGGAGATATAGGTCTGGAGAAGTTGCATGTGTATTAGGTGAAATTTCGTGAAGTCGCGAAACCCGAAGTACAATTGGACCGTCAAATCCAAGGAGATACATGTAAGAGATCCGTGAATTCAGGGAAAATTATTTTGGAAGGAGACCAGGGTGGAGGTCACGATATTTCCAAAGCCCAAAGTTACGAAGATTAAGAGCTAGAATAGAATGGTAGCCAAGTTAAAGGCGAAATTCATACACAAGGACTATCAGATAAATCTGTTCAGGAGATTGCAGAACTCGAGAAAGAAGGGAATGACATTCAAAGAGTACACAAAAGAATTTATAGACTGAACATCAGGGCTGGACAAAGAGAGAGAGATGAATAAAAAGTTTCCAGGTATATCAATGGCCTGAGATATCAAATCCAGGATGAAATCAACATGATGAAAGTATGGATAGTGGAGGACGCTTATCAGATTGGGCTGAAAGCAGAAGAGAAGTTGTCTAGAAAGAAGAGTCAACAAAGTAGAGGTAGGAGTTTAAACAGAGGAAAGGGAATTTCCCATGATAAGGCATAGAAGCCCAAAGGTGAGACTGAGAAACCACATAGTCACTCTGAGAGAGGAGGAAGTTCCCGAGGGAGACAGAGTGGTGTTAGAAACTCTTTTCCTGGAGGAAGTGGAAGAGGAAGAGGAGGAGAATTAAAGTGTTATTCCTATGGAAAGACATGACACGTGTCTTGGGAATGCCCGAGAGAAAGAAAGAAGGAAGTGAAGACCACATTTCGGAAGCACAGAAGTGAAATGTTGAAGCAAAAGGAATAGAATATGGGATATCTTTGATGATGAACAAGGTTCTCTTAAATCCAGAGCGGGAGGTTGAAAATCCAGTGCAGAGGAATAGTTTGTTTAGGACAACTTGCAAGACTAAAGATAGAGTATGCAAGGTGATAATTGACAGTGGGAGCACTGATAATTTTGTATCCACAGAGATGGTGGAGAAATTGGAGCTGGAGAAGACTGCACATTCGACATCATATAAAGTCCCATGGCTACAGAAAGGTCATCAAGTAATAGTAACTAAACAATGTCTTGTTGAATTTAAAATAGAAGCATATAGAGATGACATTTTGTGTGATATGATTCCCATGGATGTATGTCATGTTTTGTTTGGGAGATCATGGAAATATGAAAAGAATGTCATTCATGATGGGAGGAATAATACTTATGCTTTGGAGAATAATGGTAGGACACACATGTTTCTGCCAATTGAGGAGAAGAAAGTGAAGGAAGAATCCAGCACGAGCATACTTCTCATGAGTGGGAAGGAACTCCTAAGTGAGGTTAAGAAGGAATAGGAGATGTAGTTTGTTGTGGTGAGGAAACCAAAAGTTATCCTTACAAATACTTCTATAGAGGATATTCCTAAGGAAGTTCAGGAATTGTTGGAGAGTGTTGTTGACATAGTAGTGGTTGAGTTTCCAAGCGCATTGCCACCTATCATAAGTATCATCCATCACATTGACTTGATACTAGGAGCTAGTCTACCAAATAAAGCATCGTACAGATTGAAAACTCAAGAGAATGAGGAAGTAAAAAGACAAGTTCAGGATCTGTTAGACAAAGGTTTAGTTAGATAAATCTTGAGTCCATGCACAGTACCAATTGGGTTGAGTTCGAAGAAGGATGGAGGATGGAGAATGTGTACAGACTCAAGAGCCATAAAAAAGATCACCATTAGGTACATATTTCCATTACTGAGGATGGATGACTTAATGGATTGTTTAAGTGGAGTGAACTATTTTTCAAATATAGATTTGAAAAGTGGGTATCACCAAATAAGGATGAGAGAAGGTGATGAGTGGAAAACAACCTTCAAGACAAATGAGGGATTGTATGAATGGCTTGTTATGCCATTTGTCTTAATGAATGCCCTGAGTACTTTTATGAGGTTGATGAATGAAGTGTTGAAATATTTTATTGGTAAGTTTGTAATCATATATCTGGATGATATACTAGTCCTTGGTAAGACTGGACAAGAGGCACTTAACATTAGTGATGAGGAGGTTGTAGCGGGAGAAGCTACTGATAAATTTAAATAAATCATCTTTTATGAAGACATAACTCATTTACTTGGTTTTTGCGATCTCTTCAAATGCATTGAAGATGGATCATGAGAAGGTGAGAGAAATCATAGAATGGACATCACCAAGGAGTATATTTGAGGTGAGAAGCTTCCATGGATTAGAGAGTTTCTATCGAAAGTTCATCAGAAATTTCAGTGAGATCAGCGCACAAATGATGGATACAATGAAGAAAAGACATAAGCATTTCAAATGGACATAATAGGTTGAGAAAAGATTCAATATTTTAAAGGAGAAGATAACAGAACAACCGATTCTGGTCTTTCCAGATTTCAGGAAGAAATTTCAAGTAAGATGTGATGTGAGTGGAGTTGCGATTGGAGTGGTCTTGAGCCAAGATAATAAGCCTGTTGCATATTTTAGTGAGAAGCCGAATGAAACTAAAAGAGCATACTCCACATATGATAAAGAGTTCTACACCATAATTCAAGCCTTGAAGAAATGGAGACACTATCTTGTTCCAAAAGAGTTCTTTTTGTATAGCGATAATCAGGGTTTACAATTCATAACCAAATAAGAGAAGTTAAACCAGAGACATGCTAAGTAGATAGAGTTTATGCAAAATTTCACTTTTGTCATTAAACATATTTATGGTAATGATAACAAGTTTGTTGATGCGTTGAGAAGGAGATGTCTAATTCTGCAGGAATTTCAAGTGAAAACATTGGGGTTTGAATACCTTAAATAAATGTATTATGATGATCCAGATTTCAAAGAGACATATGAAGCATGTGTAAATATTGTGCTTAGAGACAAAATTCAGTGGAAAGAGTACCTGATTCAAGATGGGTTGTTGTTTAAAGGGTGTCAGTTGTGCATACCAAAGTGCTCGATGAGAGAGAATATGTTGAAGGAAAATCATAGTGGAGGTCTAGCCGGACATTTCGGCCATGAAAAAAAATTTGCACAGTTGAAAAGTTCATACTATTGGCTTGGTATGAGGGAAGAAGTGAAAAATTTTGTGAACAGATGTAAGATTTTCCAGTATGCAAAGGGAAGGAAACAAAATATTGGGTTGTATCAACCATTGGCTATTCCATAGAGGCCTTGGGATGCGATAAGCATGGATTTCATGTTGGAATTACCAAGGACACAAAGGGGAAGTGATTCCATATTTATGGTAGTTGACATATTTTTAAAGATGGCACACTTCATCCCATGCAAGAAAACCAGTGATGCAATGCACATTGCCAACTTGTTTTTCAAAGAAGTTGTGAGACTTTGTGGATTTGTCAGGAGTATTGTTTCAGACAGGGATACCAAATTTGTTGGTGATTTCTAGAGGACGTTCTGGAAAAAATTGGGAACAAAACTATCCTTTAGTTTTTCATATCACCCTTAAACGAATGGACAGATCGAAGTGGTGAACCGGAGTTTAGGATATTTGTTGAGAACTTTGGTCACTGAACATCATAGTAAGTTGGATCAGATTCTAGCACAAGAAGAGTTTTCATACATTGACTCAGTAAACAGAAGTACCTAAAAGAGTCCATTTCAGATAGTTCATGGAATGAATCTGGGGGGAGTTCCATAGTTAAGATATCTAGAGCAGAGTGAATTTAGAAGCGCTAGAGCCAAAGACTTCATTGCAGGAATGCAAGAGCTTCATATTCAGATCAAAGAGAAGTTGCAGAGGAGAAACAATGAATATAAATGCAAAGATGATCAACATAGGAGGAAAATTCAATTTGAAGTTGGAGATAAAGTTCTAGCACATCTCAGGAAGGAGAGGTTCCCAAGAGGAACATATAATAACCTAAAGATGAAGAAGATAGGACCATGCAAGATCCTAAGAAAATTTAATGAGAATGCTTATGAGATAGAGCTGCCAAGATATGTGGGTATATCACCCATATTCAACATTGCAGACTTGTATCCTTATAGGGAAGATGGAACCAGAGGCTCAAAAGATAAGAAAGAGATTCAGTGGAAAAATCAAATGCATTTAGTAGAGAAGTCACAGATGGAGAAGATCATAGTTCGACGAATTGATAAGAATACCAGGAGAAAAACATATTTTTAGTATTTGGTAAAATGGAAAGGATTCCCAATAGAAGATGCCAGTTGGGTAAATGAAGTGAATATCCAGAAGCATGGAAAATCAGTGCAGAAGCTCATGGACAGGAGTCCATGAATTTTTCAACCAGAGGAGTATGATGTAGGAGCATTTCCAACAAAGTGTGAGTGGAGGAAAACTCATCACCAGAGCGCATTTTGAAGTAAATATTAAATTTCAAAGTGGAATATCACGTAAATAATTTGAAAGGATTGTAATGAAAGAACATATTTAATTTTTTGGATTTGGACGATCGCATGAGATCATTGGAGGATGCATTTTCTTTTAATGAAGCTGCATGCAGTATAGATTCGATGTGTTTGATATTATCTGTCTGTCACAGATATTTATTGTAATAAATACTAAGTATTTGGATGCTTTTATTTCAATAGGATAGCTCTAGAGTAGTTGGAGGGAAAGGCTCGAAGAGCCCCTCTTGTATAAATCTTTGTATTGTTGCCCATAAGAGGTTGCTCAAGTTGTTGGCATTCTAGTTGTTGAATCTATTGTATAGGTTGCTAATAGTTGTCGTTGAAGCTATTATTTTAGTTGTTATAATTGAATATGCTATAGGAGTTGTTGAAGCTTAGTAGAGTGTATGAGTACATGTATATTTTAGTTGAATGAATGTAATAGAGGAGCATTGTCCCAAATGTCTGGGATTGATGCGTCTATCTGAATGAATGAATGGTAGACTTTATGTTTATTTGCAATTCTCTACTATTTCTTGTGTTTATGTTATGGATGCATTTACATGGTTGAATGTATGAATCTGTGAGGATTTAGATCCTTTTCAATTGTTTCTCTTCAATGAGTGAGTGCAAGTGTGCATGGTGTCTGCAAGGAGTGCGTTGATAGAGTCTGTTTCGACTCATAAGCTCAGAAGAGATAACATGAACTTTATATGTGAAAAGAGTGCATAGTGTCCGCAAGGTGTGCATGACAGAGTCTTCTTTGACTCAGAAAGTTCAGTAGAGATAGTTTGAGGGTGTGGGTGGGAGGAACCTCACTTAATTTCGTATTTTTCAGAGGGAACAATAGAGCATGGAAGAATTGTTGCAAGGAGTGCACAATCATCCTTAAAGAGTCAAGATTGAAGGAAGTTTGTCCACAAGGAGTGCACAACAGATTCTTTTGACTCTAAAGATTAGGAGGAGTAGCAAAAAGTCATCTGCAGAGAAGCTAAGTTGTGGAGGAGGACCTGTTTCAAGGTGTGCACAGGCTAGAACTTGACTAAGTGTCGAAGAGAACACTCTGAGAAGGAAAAAGTTTGAGGAGGAACAAGCTCAGGAGGGAGAGAAATGAGAAATATTGAAAGGGAGGATTCCTTTAAGGTTTCCTAGAATTAACGAGCAAGATCCGTCCAAGAGGGATTAGGATCATTCCAGACTGTCAGATCTAGGGAAAATCGCACGGAGGTTAACCATGAAGCATTTCAGCATTTCACAGTTTGGAGTGTTTAAAAGTGTCGATAAGCGGGATTGTTGAAGTTGCAAAGTGAATCCTAATTGTTGGATGTGAGGAGACACATGGAAGCGGATTAGAAGATCTTGGAGATACAGGTCCGGAAAATTTGCGTGTTGATTAGGTGAAATTTCGCGAAGTCACGAAACCTGAAGTATGGCTAGACCATCAGATCCAGGGGGACACACGACAGAGATCTGTGAATTCAGGGAAAAGTGTTTCAGAAGGAGACTAGGGCGGAGGTCACGATATTTCTGAATCCCGAAGTTACGAAGAGCTGACCCACATTCACAGTATGTGGTTGCATAGGAGAAAGAGTCTAGCATGAGACTAGTGCTCAAGAATTGGTGTTGCCAAGCGCCAGAGAGAGGAGTTGCAGGTAGTTTGAAATTGCAGGTGACATCAAGGGGACCTGTGTGTATTAATTTTTTAGGGTATGTTGAAGGCCTGAAGATCCAATTCGGTTCAATAAGTTTGAATATCCAAGACTAAGAGGTCACAGAATCCCCAGGAGGAAGGGGGGTTGCATCATCAATAAGTGAGTTACCTAGATTTACACTGTCCTTCATGACATTTTTCCTTGATCATCTATGGGTTCCATAACCATACCTTTGGGGATACTAGAATTCTTCAAGGGTTGACATCAATGACAACCAATATTTCAACAATGATGATCTCAAATCCCAGATAGATGACAAGGGATGAAATCTCATGGATGGATAGTCCTCATGACATTTTTTCCTTGATCAACTATGGCTTCCATAACCATATCTATGGGGATACTGGAATTCTTGAAGGGTTGATATCAATGACAACCAATCTTTCAACAATATCCCTATTTGGCATTGATGGAAAAAATGATGGCATGGTAACACTCATGCTCCACCTGTGATGATTGCTCCCCCTGTGATCATTGCTCCCCTTGTCTCCATGGATTTTTTCTTTCTCTATGTTTCCATTCCTTTGTTTTCTCTCTCCCCCTTTGACATCAATGTGAAGTTGTAGTTGAAATGGAAGAAGAACTCATTAGTGCTTTGGAAGAAATATCTCGACTCAAGAAAAACAATAGACTAAGAAAATAACAGTTACAAATTTATAAAGAAAAAGACAATGATATTAGAGAAGATATAGTCATCTTAAAAATCCATCTAGAAGAGGCCAAAAGAAGGGAAGAAATATTAATGAATCAGATTAAAACAAGGAGAACATCTATGACAAACTAGAAGAAGAAATAGTATCCTTAAGAAAATATATAGAGAAGTCCAAGACTCAAATTAATATCAAAATTGTAAGAGGATCTCAACTCCTAGATAACATTCTCAACAATTAGAAATCATCAGATGACGAGACGGGACTAGGATATAAGGAAAGTTTGAACGTTTTCAAAGGTGATTCAAGAATCAACATATAAACTATTGAGAAGCCCATAAGTTATTCCAATGCTCTCTAGGGAAACAACAGTTAGCCTAACAAGTTAGGAAATGAAAATAAAAAGCAGTCAGAACTAGATCATCCTAACCATGCAAACAAATATGAAGCAAGGAAGCAACAGATGCCTGAATCTTATCAAGTTGGAAGACAAATACCAATTCCTTCAAGTAAGTTCTTCATTCAAAGGAATCCATTATGTGGACACACTTCTGTCTAAATAAAGTATGTGGATTCATAACAGTTATATTGTGGACATATATTTGACCAAATCAAAGTTAAATTAGTCATATCTGGACATACTTCTCTCTAAATTAAGAATATTTATTGTTGAGTTACAACTGGACATTCTTCGACTAAATCAAATTGACCAAATATTCCGATGAATGTATTCCAACTCATCTACAAAAACATAACCTAGTCTTATCGGAGCATCTCCTCAAAATTGATGCAACAATTTACATTCTGGTTTATAGAGCATCCAATGTGCAGATAGAATAGGAGCACAAGACTCAATTCACAAGTATTCATCATATTGCACTTGCCTTGTAGTATACTCACCTAATCGCCCCTCCAAATTGTGCATGTGACCCAGTGACTCACTCACTTGACTGCTAAATTTCCACTTGTACCATCGCAGTCTACTCAGTCACTTGTCACACTGGCTTCGTCTTGTCACACTCCACTATGTCATTCATCACACTAGCTTGCGGCACCTCACATTCATTTCACATCCTTCATCATACTATATCACCAACATCCATTGATCCACTTCTCAATCACGGATATGGAAATCTCTTGCAGTCTACTCCAATGCATTTTTCTCTGTCATACTTCACTTCTAAACTACGTAATAGATCATCCCCCTTTTCTGCACACACTCTTGGAAAGCTCGGTCGTCGTATTTCTGACAAGGATAACTACTTGATAGATCTATGTTATTGGATTATATTGGATTTGCAGTCTCTATTGTTGATCTAGCTGCAGTTATCTGTTATCAACAATAATTTCTTCATTGTCCGATCAGATCTCCAATCAAATCCTATTCATTGATCTTCTTCTTCACATTCTTTTCAAAATATTATTTTGCATCATTAATCCTTTTGACCTACAATCCTTATGCACAATTCTATTTTCATTCTTTCATGAATTCCTCTGTCTGTGCATGATAGTTTGTGCCATACCTTATGTTCCATTGATCCTTCCTTGCATCATTTATCCTTTTGTTGGGCTTGAGATATGATCAATTTTATGACAGTTATTAGACACTTTTGCCAAATGTACACATGTGTTTTTCATGTTTTGAAGGAGCTTTTTGAAGAATTTTATGCTAAAACAGTATGATCTACACCAGGTAGGTATGATTCTTGTTTAATGTTGACATTGAGTATAATTCATCACGTTTTTATACTTTCAAGGATCTGCTTCACGTTTTTTGGTGTTATAGGGCGAAATCGCACCACATTTCTACTTCAGGCACTCCTTCCAGCACTCGATTCGGTACCCGGTCCGGTACTATGTCCATCACCGCGTCCTACACAAAAATGGTGGGCGAATTGGCGGTTGTGGTATTGGCGTCTAGTGATGGGCGAATCAAGAACTTGGGTTTTGTTCATGCTTTCCCCCTCCAGCTACTAAATTCCCGACAATTTAGTTTTGGTTGTTCAATAGGGCAATTATTGGCTCGCTCCATTTCAATAGTTAGGGCATCATTTAATGTAAATTGCCGAATTTAGAAGTGGTTCGACCCTCCTGTGGTTGACTACTTTGTTTGTAAACATTATAAATACCATCGTGGTGGTCAGATGATTGTTAAACATTAGAAGCATTAGTGTGATAGATAAAAATATGATTTTACTCTATTTTGCTATTTTACATTGCCAGATTATATAAGAACTGGGTTTTTGAGTTTTTATGATGAAATCGACCTGTTGAGTTTGTGGTGTGATTTTAGGAAGTGACCATGACTTGCTGGGGGGGCCACCAACAATCTGATAACTATTCTTTTTGTTTTTTATGCATTTTATAGTTTAGTTGTTTCTCTTTATTTCCTGTACATGCATTATCATTTTGTTAATTAATTTGTTGTTGTAGTTTAATTTCTTTGACTCTCTTTTGCAGGTTAGTATGAAGGATTGTGTTAGCATGCGTTGATTTTGTAGTTAGGAACGAATTTGAAAATTCCTAGAATAACCCCGTGTGCAATTAGATGTTATATTGTATCTTATTAATGTTGTTACAATTCAATTTAAAATAGAGTTTTAAATAGAGTCGAACAGAGTTTTAATTTGAGTTTTCTTTAACAAGGATCTGAGGGATGAATAGAATTAATTTCAATTTTTAATTATAGATTGCTTATTTCATTTTCATATAGATCTTCCTTACTTTGTTGTTGGCTAATACATTTGGTAGTTTACTTTTTGATGTCATGTTTTAATTTATGTTCTTGAGCATTTTGTTATTGCAGTTTGAATTATTAAGATAGATGTAGCATAGCTTCACTTTATGTATTTTCTTTCCTAGAGTTAAATTGTAATTGTATTTCTTAGTGAATGGTTGAGTTTTTAAGAAGTTTGTTTACATAGCATAGAGTACAATGATGATATCGTTATATTGTTGATGGTTAATAAATGGATATGCAGGGTAATTGATGATTGTTTCAGTAATGGCTAAATTCTCATTGGATTGTTTAATCCATATCTTTCACTTTGCTATTGAGATTAGTATTGAACTTATACCACTTGAATTATCCTTTGTTGTCAAGTGCCATCGAGATATCATACGACACCATAGACATTCACACAACCACCAACACTATGTTTGAGTTTTCATAGATCAAAAGACAGTTTCTTGCTTTTGTAGATCAAAAGATAGTTTCTTTCTTTTGTAGATAAGAAGATATAGTTTCTTGCTTTCATAGATCATAATATATTTTTACTGTTGTTGTAGGATAGATAGTCTTTTGTTTTGATAGATTAAAGATAATTTTTTTTATCATAGATTAGTTGTTAGTCCTTCTTTCTTTCAATTAAAGAGATTTCCTTTTATGAATTAAAAATAGTTTTGAAGTTTGAATTAAGAATATAGCCCACTTGCCTCTTAGGCTAGATAGTTGTTCAATGATAAGTTTTAATTAGATTACTGGCAGTAGAAGTTATCTTAGAGTGGTTAGTTGTTTATTTGCTTTAATAGGTTAGCTAGTTGTCTTGCTTGCTTGTTTACTTGCTTTAATAGGTTAGCTAGTTGTTTTGCTTGCTTGTTTACTTGCTTTAATAGAATAGTTGCTAGCTTGTTTATTTACCTGCTTTCATAGGGTAGTGTCTCATTGAATTTAGGTTGGCAACTTAAAGTAGTTTGCTTTTGTTATTTTCTTATTGCTATGCTTAATAGTTGCTTTCGCTTATTGTTATGAACTAGTTTTCTTTACATAGGGTTTTTAATTGCTTTCTTAGAACTATCCATCGATCCTTGGTCCAAAAGTACTTAGGTTATATAGTTTCAAGTTGCTTAGTAGGGTTTTCTAATTAGATAGCTTTGCTTGAGTAGATTAGACTTAGATAGCTACCTTCCTACCAGCCCTTCTACCTTTGGGATATATTTTTCTACAACTCTAAGTTTACTTACCCCGGGTTGACAATTTAATTGAGGGTTTTTAGTGTGTTTTTAGTTCATATATAACACCCATCATTTTTGGCATCGTTGTTGGGGAGTTGTCTCAGGGTAAGAAGTAGTTAGGAAATAGATCATTGTTAGACCTTAGCATTAGATTGGTGGTGGGGGAACTTTAAGACAAGAGGTAAGAACCTGCGCATCTACTATTGCAGGCTCCCCCAAACCCAATGGTAGTTTTTCTTTTTGTTTTTGTTCATGAATAGACCTAGAAACCAAATGGTAGTTTTTTTTTTTTTTCTTTCTTTCATGAATAGGCTTAGAGACCCAAAAGGGAGATACATTAAATCTAAATCAGACCTTTCAACCAAGGTTCCTTCTGATATTTTTGGGGGAAGGGACGTTCCACTTATAAAATCCGCAGACTGATACTGAAAAATAGGAGCTAGCTCAACCCAAAGAGCTAAAATAGTCTCTGAGAAGACTAACACAGGAAGCACTATAGAACAAGAAATTGAAGCATCACTCATATCAAGACAGGAGGCAAGACCACTCAAGTCTTCCACAAGACCAAACAATGCAACCTTTGTTTTTACACCACCATCAGAAGATCCTAATTTTGAGGACATCATAGACCCTGAACAGGTGAATCTTTTGTTTGGTAGTTCAACCGATGTAATAATCTCTCAAACTGACACTGAAACTTTGGCACCAATAGTCTCAACCGGCTTGAGTAGAGTCCCAGACATCCAATCCATAGGAAGACCTTTCCATCAAAGAGAAACCTTGTTCTCTTCAAAGATAAAACCACCTAGTACTCTCTTTTTGGAAAGCAAATCAATATGGATAATCAGGAAGACCATAACAATGTAAGACATGGAGAGGAAGAAGAAATTGGAACCCAAACTGAAACTATGTTCGGATTTCCGATTTTGGACACCAGTCCAAATGTCAACATGAAGAATATTCCTCTCTCAGCACTGCCTACCTTTTATGGTAAAAACGGTGAAGATCCAGACACCTTCCTATTTGAATTCGACGTCTTTTGTAGGATCTACAACTATGTACAAGATGCTCATAAATTAAAACTCTTTCCTGCCACCCTCAAAGACTCTGCACTAAGATGGTTCATGGGGTTGGGAGAATCCAGTATTAGGTCTTGGGAAGCCTTGAAAGACATCTTTCTTAAGAAGTACCAAGACTACTTCAAGACCAAAGAGTCTCGTAATGATATCTTTAAAATCCAACAGTTAGAAGACGAGACCCTTGAAGATTATATGGAAAGATTTGGTTATATCTCCCAGAAGTCAAAATAGCATGATCTCCCAAAGGATGCAATTAGGGATTTTTTCCTTAAGGGAATTTCAGAAGAATATTTAGAGATGCTTAACCTGATGGCATCAAGTGACATTTCTCATAAACCATTTTCCGAGATATGTGAAATGTGTAAAAATTACTCAAGGAGTAGAGACAAAACATGAAAGAATGTTCGGGACCCTTATAATAGAATCTTAAAACTAATTGGTTCAGGTGGTATCACGAGAGCAGAGATAGGGAACCTTTTAGAAAACTTCAAGATAGACATATTGAGCACAATAGGTTCCCAGCTGGACACTCTTAAAATAAAAAAGAAACAAGAGGAGGAAAATGCAACAATGAGCATATATTGCCCAAGATGCAGGAGGAAGCATTCCTCAAGGGAATGCCCATTATATAACATTTCAGTTTGTGGCTTCTGTACAAAAGACCATGTGAATAAAACATTTCCATCATTGCCTAGTTTATTATCCATATATAGGAGTGGAGATCCTGGGGAGTCTTCTTATGCACCTAGGAGGCCATGGCAGCCTAGGAACCAACCCACATACCCATATCTACAATTCCAAGTTCCATCCTATTATTAACAACAACAACAACAATCGAACCCACCGGGTTGGAAAAACTGGTCCACTCAGTACCAACATCCTTGGCTTCAAGGATGGAGAGGAGGACATAACCAAGGAAACCCTCAAGCTCCACCTATCCCTATGTCCAACCATCCTTATCCTCAGTTCCCACCAAACACTCTGCAGCTTTTTTTAGGTTTTGTTCCACCACCTTTACCTCCTATTCCACAACAACAACCGCTACAATCCCAAAATGCAAGCTCCCCGAGACCAACACTATTATCGACACAACTAGTTTTGAATCCCAATAATAAGCCCCCTCAACCTCTTCACAATGTTGAGATGCAGGCCTTCCCAACGTATGTTATTACTTATGTTCCATTACAGGAAATTCAATTAAGATCGAGACAAGTTCTGGAGGGGAAGAGACCTTCAGTAGTCATCTAGGAAGAAGAAGAAGAAACCACCAAACAACCCACGGATGACACTAGGTGGGAAGATGTTATTGTCCCGAAGTACATGTTTGGGGAAGAATTTCAAGAACAATTAGACCCATCCATTTTGTCTTTGACATATTTTATTTTCGAGATAGATGAGTCTGCCATGTCTTATACTATGCCCTACGAGATTAGTCCAGGGAAATTTTTACATATAAACTCCGGGCTAGATGCAGACCAACAGAAATAGTTAGTAGATATCCTTAAAGAACAATCAGGAGCATTTTCCTGGGAATACACTGACATGAAGGGTATACACCTCTACACATGCATCCATCACATATATACCCAGGGGGAAGTAACACCTGTTAGGCAACCCCAGAGAAGGATGAACCCAACACTTAAATATATAGTCAAGGAGGAGATCCAAAAGTTGTTAAATGTCATATTCATTTATCCCATCATTTTTGTCGAATTCATCTACGATAGTAAGTGGGTATCCCCACTTGTAGTGGTTCCAAAAAAAGTGACCGTGAAATGGAGAATTTGTGTTGATTTTCGGGAACTCAACAAAGCCACTATGAAAGATTACTTTCCTCTCCCTTTCATTGACCAATTTTTAGATACCTTGTCTGGAAAGAAGTATTTTTCCTNTAGATGGGTACAACGGGTACAACTAGATTCTTATAGCACCCAAGGACCAAGACAAGACTAGCTTTACTTGTCCTTGGGGCACCTATACCTATAGGGTCTTACCATTTGGATTTTGTAATGATCCTGCCACATTTCAACGAGTAGTATTAGGGATATTTTCCGATCTCATTCATGATTGTGTGGAGGTCTACATGGATGACTTCACAGTCCATGGAAATACTTTCCAAGAATACTTAGACAATTTATAAAAATTCCTCATCATATGCCAGGAAATGTACCTATCTCTAAGTCATGAAAAATTCAAAATGTTGTTAACCAAAGGAGTGGTTCTAGGACATCATGTTTCATCTGAAGGGGTAAAAGGAGAACCTACAAAGATTAAGTTCATCGTCAGACTTCCACCCCCCAAGACTTAAAAAGAGGTGAGAATCTTTCTTGGACATGCCGGATATTACCGATAGTTTATTGAAAATTTTACAAAGATTGTTGAACCTATGTTTGGATTAGTAATAAAAGATGTTGATTTTGTTTGGACTGAGCAGTGTCAAACTGCCTTTGAAACCCTGAAAACTAAGTTGTATGTGGCACCAGTTATTAGAGGGCCCAATTGGACTCTCCCATTTCATATATTCACTGATGCCTCCGACACCACAATAGGAGGGGTATTAGGGAAGAAAGAGAACCAACAGTCCTATGCCATTTATTTTGTGAGCAAGAACTTGTCCCCTACTAAGTTGAACTACATAGTTACCGAGAAGGAATTCTTGGCAGTTGTTCATGCTATTAACGAGTTTTGTCATTACATTACAGGTTATGAGGTATTTTTACACACCGATCATTCTTCCATTAGATTCCTCATGAATAAACCTATAACTAATGGTCAAGTGACTAGGTGGATCTTGTTATTACAAGAATTTAATATCGTTGTGCTTGACCGACCTGGAAAGGATAATGTAGTAGCTGATTTTCTTTCCCAAATAAAAAATGAGGATGATGATATCCCTATAGAAGATAGCTTCCTAGATGAACATATTTGTTCTCTCTCTATCAATACCCTATGGTTTGCAGATATGGAAAACTATCTGGCTACTAGGAAGTTACCATCTCATTTGTCACCTAATGAAAAGGAGAAAATTATTACACAGAGTGTTAATTACTCTTGGGTTGGTCATGATATTTTTCGCACAGGTCTTGATTTGATTATTTGTAGATGTGTCTAAGAGGACGAGGTACCTGAAATACTACGAAGTTGTCATGATGGACCATGTGGTGGCCATTTTTCTGACAAACATACAACACATAAGGTGTTACATTCGTTTTACTATTGGCCTAGCATTTTCAAAGATGCTGCCAAGTATGTGAGAAGTTGTGATAGTTGCCAAAGGATAGGAAGACCTACACTAGCTGACAAAATTCCTTTGTGTTCCCAAGTTATGATAGAACCCTTCGAAAAATGGGCCCTCGACTTTGTAGGACCAATTTCACCCATGTCCCATAGGAAGAACTATATTTTGGTTTGTACGGACTATGTTATCAAATGGGTAGAGGCAAAAACCCTATTCAGGGCTACAGAGAAGTTTGTTGTCAAATTTATCTATGAGGACATCTTTACCCACTTCAGTGTCCCTTGTGAAATTGTTACTGACCAAGGCACTCAAGTCACTTCCAAGATGATGAGAGAGGTAACAGAGAAATATGGGATTAAACACTGTAAATCTTCTCCATACCACCCACAAGCCAATGGTTAGGCAGAATCCACAAACAAAGTTATGGAATCCATATTGACCAAGACTGTTCAGTTACATCACCGGGATTGGGCTGATAGGATCCCAGAGGCTTTGTGGGCATACCAGACCACTTGGAGAAATACCACTGGGCATACCCCTTATGAGCTAGTGTACGAGAAAAAAGTATTTCTACCTATAGAATTCTAAGTAAGGACCTTCCGTATTGCTGCAGAATTGGGATTGAACTTAGATGAGGCTCAGAAGCAGCGAGCCCTATAATTGAATGAGTTGGATGAAATCAGGCAAGATGCCATTCAACGGACAATATTAGTCCAAAACCAGAGGAGCAAGTGGCATGATAAGTTTATTAATAAGAAGCACTTCCAATCTGGTGATTGGGCTCTGTTGTTTGATTCCCGATTCAAAACATTTAAAGGAAAACTTACCACCCGCTGGTTGGGCCCTTACGAGGTAGACACTGTATATGAAAATGGAGTTGTAAAAATTAAAACAATTGACGATGGACAAGTCTCCTTTGTGGTAAATGGATACCGAATTAAATTTTATCATAAACCCATTTCTAGAGAGGATTTTCTACAGGTCATGTCCACTGACAAAGCATTGGCCTTAGTAGATGGGGAAGTTCCCCCGTGTTCTTGAAAAAAAATTTAAAATTTCCTACTGTATATATGTAAATAGTTTTTGAATTTTGTTAATAAGACAATTCTAGAGATTTCTGTAAGTATTTATTTCACCAGGAGTACACAGTTTCGAGGATCTTTCTTCAAAACATTGTTACACTTGAATTTTGTGTCTGCTAAAGCATCAAATGAATATTGACTTACTGTAATTAGCCATATTTTTGCAAAAATTCTCATTTTTTTATGGCATTCTAAAGAAGATTCTCTTGAAACTTTTCACCACTGTATAAGGAAGTGATGCCATAACTATCAAGCCTAGAGGTCTCTTGTACATTTTTTCCAAGAAACCTAAGTAAGTGAGTCAAGTTTCTTTATCAAAAGGTAACAAGGAGGTCTAATTAGTGGTTAGTCATGGAAGCATCACAATAACTACAAAAGAAGAAAATGAGTTGAGCCTAGAGATACCTTTCTATTTTTTATAAACGGTACCATCCACTACACACTAAATAGCTTGATCATATCATATCTTTAGATAATCCACGTTTTCTTAAGTACCCCTTACATCAGGACAATCCCTAAGTAATATAACGGAAAGTCATCTTCTAACATAAATACCATCCCAATTGAAAAAAGAAAGGAAAAGTTGTTTTCAAAGTTGCCCCCCCATCTTCTTGCATAAATCAATCTTATATCAAAATATTAAAAGATGGAGGGCCAGTCTCTGAGGGTTTAAGAGGCTAACCCGTTGGGATACTGAATAGGTCTGCTGGCAGCAGGTACCAGCTTGTGGTATGACTAGGTAAACCCGTCGGAGTACTGAAAGAACTTGCTGGCAACAGGGCATTCTACCTAGTGAGGATGGTAATCTGACAAAAATAAATAATAAATTTAAACTTGTCCTGATGTACGACATTACTTGCAAACAAAGCTGACATGAAGTATGTGTGGTTAAGCTAAGGTTAATGAACTCCATAAACTTTCCATTGGGAAATAACTCTAAGACTATCTTGAAACTCTCTGCCTACCTCTTCTTATCTATATATAGGATCTCTTATCCTATAGGTGGGGCCATCTTCTAACCATCTCGTTAGACCAATCTATGAAATTTATCTTTACACTTGACATACTATATATCTTCAGATATTGGGGGTACTGACTGGTTTCTTATACTTTTTATTGTGAGGTGTCACAATACTTAGGTGTGGGGGAGGGGTTCATGAGCTGACAAATGATCATTAACTAAGAGAAATAAATCTTTGCAAGAATTTTGGTATTATTTCCATGATACAGGTTATTACATTAATAGTCATTTTTGAGTGCTAAACTCCTGTGTGCTATAAAATACTGAATATATACTTAACCGACCACTCTTTATTGGTTTATCTTTTCATTTCAAGCTATACATTGTGGGATTGACAGTACATGTTTTATGCTTTCCATAACCTATTCATTATAGGTTTGACATTATATGTTATATGCAAGAATATTGAGTGAGCAAGATCGTAAAATCAACAACAATGGAGCATTCTGCCTCTGCTCATTAACCACTGTGATTGTCAAAAACAATTCAAATTTGCAGGCTATCGATTATAAGAGGTGAAAATGTACTTAACACGGAGGTACCGGATGAAGTACCGTATGAGGTGCCATATAAGATGTCATATGAGGTGCCAAACGAAGTAACATATGAATTACACACCAATAATTTTCCTAGATTCCAGGTAACTAGAAATCAATTACATTTAATTGAATTGGCTGCGGGCAATTGCTTGAATATGCTTCATATGTTTATGATCAAATGTCCAAGTCAAAAGAATTGGACATTGATCTAACTACACATCATTACATTGCCCCCAAAAACGAGCCTTTGAATTCGAAAATTCCCACACATGGAAGCTCAAGTGCACAGGTGTGCAACCTACTCCACTATAGGTGCATTCAAAATCAGGCTGGGAAACCATTATCACAGTTCACCCCTGTCATTTGCTCTGCCCTGCGTTAAGAAATCGCGCCCAACCTCTGCCATTTCTTCCCCTGTTCAAATCATGTTTGGACCGTGCCCAATTCGTGTCATCTCTTGGCTCGATCATGCCCTTGCTTGGTGAATTTATCCTCTACCACAATGCCTAGGAGGTACGAACCCTCTTCCTATGCAGATATTTTTTCCATTCCTGAATTTGCACAATGCAGAGAGGTGCTTTTGCGCACAGGATGGGGGCCATTTTTGTCTAATTTACAGGGCCACGATGATGGCCTCTCCATGTGATTTGTCATCGATTTCTATGGGAAGACAACATGTGTGGGGTCTTTGTCCTTTGAAGTTTCATAAGAGTCCATTGATGCAACCACGAAGCTTCCAAGAATGGGAGATAGATGGTTCAAAAACCACCAACTGTCACGCTCAAGTTATAACAGGGTTTTCAAGCCCGAATTCCATAACATTTTAGGAGAAAAAGGATATTCTAGGGAGTGGATAAAGGTGGAATTGATCAACCCCCTCGTTGTCATCACAAGGTTGATTACATGCAAAGGTAGATACTCCACCTTCAAAGCTTGTCATTTCAAATTGCTGGCTCATTTTCTGTTTAACAAACCTTTGAACTTCCCCTTCTATTTTCTCAAAAGCTTGGAGAAGATGTCCTCTCAAGTGAGGGAGAATGTGACTAAACCCCACAACAGTCTCTTTCACCATGGCTTGATCAAACTCCTTGTTCTAGCCGAATTAGAGAAACAGGGGCAAACTTGGGATGCCTTTATCTATCAATTTGAAAACCCTCACTTGACAATTAAGACCGCAAAAAAGCCACTTAGCCTAAGAAATATCTCTCCATCCAAGCCTTGCTCTCCAAGAACTCCAAACACCCTTGCACAAATCCTCTCTTTGTCGGAACAATACAAAAAGCTTGTTGATATCCCTACTTCCTCCTTGGGTAAAAAGACCAAGAGTAAAGACCAAAAGAAGCCTATTGTTAACCCCCCAATGCCTTGAATCTCTCTTGATCCCCCACCTAAGAAGCTCCAAGAAGTAATCCAACAAGATTTTCCCATCGTTCCCACAAATAGGAGGGGAGCCAACCGATTTGGTAAAGGACCCTTTCGAAAGAGTACCCGAAGCACAAGGGAAAAACCTTATGCAAAACCCCTTCCTACTTCGGACCCTATCCAAGTGTCCTCCGATCTTGAGAGCCCTCACAATAGACTTAGGGAAGTTTCTGCAAATGGATTAGAGCCACTAAGAAAGAAAAAATCAGAACCTACCTCTCCTTATCAATCCCCCATCACTCCTACTTCATCCATGCCTACTATAGATCCTAAGACTAATAGATTGTCCACATCCCTCAAAGGATCTAAGCCTTCCTCTGAAATCACCAATTCTTCCCCAACCATTGAGAAGCTACAAAAATAAAACCATCAGCTTCTCCAATAGTTGGAAGAGAGGAAGACAATAGACACACACCTTCAAGCAAAGGTGCATGATAATGCAGTCCTTCAAGCAAAGGTGAAATCCCTTCAATGGTTGGTCGATGAGATGACCAAATCTAACCACAGCCTCAGAGCACAATTGAAGCAACATAAGAGGCACAAGGCTAAGTCTTCACAACAAGAAGGAGAAGCTTCCAAAGCTGATCCTCCTCGGCAAGCCTAGTCACAAGGAGTAACTTCTTTTTTGTTTGCAGTGGGACCTGTAAAATCATAAGTGTGGGGGTAATGTTGGGCCCGAGATATGATCAATTTTATGACAGTTATTAGACACTTTTGCCGAATGTACATATGTTTTTTTTATGTTTTGAAGGAGATTTTTGAAGAATTTTATGCTAAAACGGTATGATCTACACCAGGTATGTATGATTCTTGTTTAATGTTGACATTGAGTATAATTCATCATGTTTTTATGCTTTCAAGGATCTGGTTCATGTTTTTTGGTGTTACAGGGTGAAATCGCACCATGTTTCTGCTTCCAGCACTCATTCTGGCACTCCTTCCAGCACTCGATCCGGTACCCAATCTGATACTGCATCCAACACCGCGTCCTACACAAAAACAGTGGGCAAATTGGCAGTTATGGGATTGGCGGCCAGTGATGGGCAAATTAGGAACGTGGGTTTTGTTCATGCTTTCCCCCTCCAGCTACTGAACTCCCGATAACTCAGTTTTGGTTGTTCAATAGGGTGATTATTGACTCGCTCCGTTTCAATAGTTAGGGCATCATTTAATGTAAATTGCTGAATTTAGAAGTGGTTCGACCCTCTTGTGGTCGACCACTTGGTCTATAAACAATATAATTACCACTATGGTGGTTAGATGATTGTTAAGCATTAGAAGCATCAATGTGATAGATAAAAATACAATTTTACTTTGTTTTTCTATTTTCCATTGCCAAATTATATAAGAACTGCGTTTTTGAGTTTTTATGATGAAATCGACCTATTGAGTTCGTGGTGTGATTTTAGTAAGTGACCACGAGTTGTTGGGGGCCCCACCAACATTCTGGTAACTGTTCTTTATGTTTTTTATGCATTTTATAGTTTAGTTGTTTCTCTTTGTTTCCTGTACATGCATTATCATTTTGTTAATTAATTTGTTGTTGTTGTTTAATTGCTTTGACTCTCTTTTGCAAGTTAGTATGAAGGATTGTGTTAGCATGCGTTGATTTTGTAGTTAAGAACAAATTTGCAAATTCCTAGACTAACCCCATGTGCAATTAGATGTTAGATTGTATCTTATTAATGTTGTTAGAATTCAATTTAAAACAAAGTTTTAACTAGAGTAGAACATAGTTTTAATTTGAGTTTTCTTTAACAAGGATCTGAGGGATGGATAGGATTAATTTCAGTTTTTAATTATAGATTGCTTATTTCATTTTCATATAGATCTTTCTTACTTAGTTGTTGGCTAATACATTTGGTAGTTCACTTTTTAATGTCATGTTTTAATTTTTGTTGTTGAGCATTTTCTTATTGTAGTTTGAATTATTAAGATAGATGTAGCATAGCTTCACTTTATGTATTTTCTTTCCTAGAGTTAAATTGCAATTATATTTCTTAGTTAATGGTTGATTTTAATTATGAAGTTTGTTTACATAGCATAGAGTACAATGATGATCTCGTTATATTGTTGATGGTTAATAAATGAATATGCAGGGTAATTGGCGATTGTTTCAGTAATGGCTAAATTCTCATTGGATTGATTAATCCATACCTTTCACTTTGCTATTGGGATAAGTATTGAGTTTATACCTCTTGAATTATCCTTTGTTGTCAAGTGCCATCGAGATATCATACGACACCATAGACATTCACACAACCAACCACCAACACTATGTTTGAGTTTTCATAGATCAAAAGATAGTTTCTTGCTTTCGTAGATCAAAAGATAGTTTCTTGCTTTTGTATATCAAAAGATATAGTTTCTTTCTTTCATAGATCATAATATAGTTTTATTGTTGTTGTAGGATAGATAGTCTTTTGTTTTGATAGATTAAAGAGCAGTTTGTTTATCATAGATTAGTTGTTAGTTCTTCTTTCTTTCAATTAAAGAGATTTTCTTCTATGAATTAAAAATAGTTTTAAAGTTTGAATTAAGAATATAGTCCACCTGCCTCTTAGGCTAGATAGTTGTTCAATGAGAATTTTTAATTAGATTGCTTGCAGTAGAAGTTATCTTAGAGTAGTTAGTTGTTTATTTTCTTTAACAGGTTAGCTAGTTGTCTTGCTTGCTTGTTTACTTTCTTTAATAGGTTAGCTAGTTGTTTTGCTTGCTTGTTTACTTGCTTTAATAGAATAGTTGTTGGCTTGTTTATTTACCTGCTTTCATAGGGTAGTTTCTCATTGAATTTAGGTTGGCAAGTTAAAGTAGTTTGCTTTTGTTATTTGCTTATTTTTATGCTTAATAGTTGCTTTTGCTTATTGTTATGAACTAGTTTGCTTTACATAGGGTTTTTACTTGCTTTCTTAGAACTATCCATCGATCCTTGGTCCAAAAGTACTTAGGTTATATAGTTTCAAGTTGCTTGGTATGGTTTTCTCATTAGATAGCTTTGCTTGAGTAGATCATCCTTAGATAGCTACCTTCCTTAGTTAGATTTTACTACTACCAACCCTTCTACCTTTGACATATATTTTGCTACAACTCTAAGTTTACTTACCCTGACATATATTTTGCTACAACTCTAACTTTACTTACCCTGGGTTGACAATTTCTCTTCAAGCCAAGGACAATGGATGAGGCATGTGTATAGGAACAGTACCTAGAAAACATAGTCCAAAAGAAGGTGCAGCCAAGTGGTTCGAAGTAGAAAGAGCACTAGGAAGCTTCCAAGGAGGAGAAGAAGAAGTGGAAAGGGGGAAAATATAAGATTATAGAAAACACTACACATCAGTGTAAATATACCAACAACCATTGCAATCATTTCAACATTGATGGCCATACTGAGCAAAAATCTTGGAAACAACATCCAAAGCTGAAATCGAAGAACCACAAGAAGGATGGAAAGAAAAAATAGATTTTAGCCACAGATTCAAGTAATCAGGTTTAAAGTAGCTCGGAAGTGGATGCAAATCTTGTATGCACATTTGTGCAGAAGGAGGTGAATTTGAATAACCTTCATCATCGGGAAGAGAATGAGATGACCAAGATCTTCCACATCAAGGTTCAGGGCAAGAATACCAATATAGATGCTATGTTTGACTCTAGTTCACTGGATAATCTCATAGCATCAAATTTAGTCAACAATATTGGATTGGAGTTTCATGATCATCATATCCCCTATCCATTGGGTTGAGTAAACAAGGATGAAAAGATAAAGTTAGTGAAACAATGTAAGATTAAATTTGCTATAAGTGTTGATTTTATTGATGAAGTGGAATTGGAAGTAGTACCCCTTGATGTCTGTGGAGTAGTGTTTGGTATCCCTTACATGTATATGAGAGATGCAATATTCATACGGAGATCCAACTAGTACCGAATGATCAAGGATGGGAAGTACTACATCATCAACGTGCATAAACGTAAGTCAAATATCTTATTGGTAAGTGCCAACCAAGCTAAGAAGTTGATTAGTTCTAGTAAGAAATAATTCTTGTTTTTCTTATGAGAAAATAATTCTGATGATGAGTCAATGAGAGTGAAGAAATCCATAGACGAGTATACTAAAGAGAAGAAACATCAATTAGAAAAGTTACTACATAAATACAAAAGAGTGTTCCGGTTTAAGGAAGTTGACTGTGGAAAGTGGGTAATATGTTTGTCATAACCTATAATGGATGAGGGAGTCAGGGCTCTGAGGAAATCCTAGATGGATGTTCCCTACTCCTTTTTTATTTAAAGAAAAAAAAAACTTTTTATAATTAACCACTAATTACATTATTATATTCTTACTAAACTTGAAATTGAAATATACAATTGAACCTTTCATTATTTCTAGAACATATTATAAAAGTCTTTAAAGGGAAAATTTCTTATCATAATTAAATGTCAGTTATTTTTCTATATAATTGAAATATACAATTGAACCTTTCATTATTTCTAGAACATATTATAAAAGTCTTTAAAGGGAAAATTTCTTATCATAATTAAATGTCAGTTATTTTTCTATATTTTTAACAAACTTAAAATCATTTATTTAATACTATGTAAAATGAAATTAAAAAAAAAATGTAAATACATAATTAAATATTTTATTATTTCAAAAAGAAAAAAGTGAATATATAATCAAACATTTTATTATTTTAATAATATTTAAAGAGAAAAATCCTTACCATCATTCTCAATTACTTTGCTATAATCTTACCAAACTTGAAATTTTATGTACATAACTGCATTTAACAAGCTTCCTAACGAGCCAAAAAAAAATTAATTTTAACAAGCTTCATGACGAGCCTAAAAGAAAAAAGTAATTCTAAGATTATTTTTGTTTTAGATGAATGTTTAATTATAAAAAAGATATTTTAAAAATAGGTTTTAATATTTTTTAAATTTTATCTTAAAAACAATGGTTTTAATATTTTTTAAATTTTATCTTAATTTTTAATATTTTTTAAATTTTATCTTAAATTTTAAGATTGGATATGAAGGGTTTTCGGAGGTTTGGTTGAAATGGGCAGTTGGTAGTAATGCTCTGAATCATAAAATTTCGTCAGAATATTTTCGGGAGAATCCCTGAAGAATGGTTAACTCTGCCATACTCTTCTTCTGCATTCTTGTTGAATGTTGTCTTAGCTATAGTTCGATGCAAGTGGGAGGCGTGGTCATGGAAAGAAAATCATTTATTTTCGAGAAAATTGGGACTTTAGTCTTATCACAAGATGCATTTTATACGAGAGATCACTCACGTCATGTCTTGGGGTATTGTAATATCTTTTGATTTTAATAGAGCATCCATTTTATTATTTCTTCATCAAGTACAGTTTGAGTTTATTTTTTTGAAGGCTTTATTATATATATTTTTAATTTTGCAAAGTTTTTTTAATACTATAAAATTTACAATATTATAAATTTAACAATGTTTATATAAAATCGTTTTTTATATAAAAAATATTTTTTTATATTTTTAGTAAACTTTTTCATTTAAATCATTATATAAAACTTATTAAATATCTAACAATATTAATTATTAAACTAATTTTTTTAATTAAAAATGAAAAAATATTTAAAATCATAATCCATATAATTAATAATTTTAAATCACAAAATAAAATATAAAATATAAATTTTTTAACAATAATTATTAGTAAGTACAAAAAGAATATGTGAGGACATAAGTGTGATATTACTTCTAGTGTGGTATTACTTCAAGTAATGATGAGTATAAATTGTAAGTGACTTTGCATTTTGTCACTAATTTTTTATCTTTATCCTTGAGTTGAACTTTAAAACTTAAAAAAATAAGGTTTCTAATTGTATAAAAACTATTTATCTTTTATTTTATTGGTTGATGTTTTAAATGTGACTAATTTAATATGGTTTAAAACCGAATTGGATAGATAGAAAAATAATTTTTAAAGTTAAAAAATTAAAATATTTAACAATAACTAATTTAACTAATTTAACTAATTTTTCTTGGTAATGTAAGCTATAGAATTGTAGTGTTTGTGTCTAACCTAGTAAGGGTGGCCTTGCAAAAAATTTATTCCCCATGTACGGGCCAAACAACAAATAGATATATTTTCTTGACACGTTTGTTGCATAACTAGAATTGCAATTATGTTACTTGGGAATATTTCCAATGCTAATTATGTTGCGATAGTTAGAAGCCTAAATGATCTTAAAGGTCTCATAGAATTCAAAACATTCATTGCGAGAGACCCCTTGAATTATTTAGTTTATTAGAGTGTTTCTTTCATCATTGTAACTAGTTCGACGTAGCCAATGATTCCCTTGACAACACCATCTCAATTAGCTTAATAGAAACATAAATCCAAAGCATCATCTCTCTATTTGTCACACATATATATCATTTGGATTCACTAGAAATAATCTCCACCTCCATCCATGGCCTTAGTCCTCTATAGCTCATTCTATGTTCCCAATTCACAAATATGGAGTTCTTTAATAATTCTTTAATGGGTACCATTCCTCACAAGTTCGGTGAGTTTCCTCTTTCGGTACCTGGACCTTGCAACAATCATTGTGAAGGAAGCATTCTTGAGAGCATCTTCCACTACACTAGTTTAACATATGTAAGTCTCTCATTTAGCAAGCTTACAGGTAGAATCTTAGATATCTTTGGTCTTATCTCATCGATCCTTGTAAAGCACGACAGATTGTAGGATCTAGGCATTTCTTTTAATAGTCTTCTAGGTTCCATTACCAGATCTGTGGCCATCTTGAGGTGATTGCAAATAAATTTCATTTAATTTAGTAATCTCTTGAGTGGTTCAATACCATTAGATTTTGGAGCAATGGAAATGGTGTAGTTAAGGAATTATCAGTAGTAGTAACATTGATATGAAGAGTTGATAATGGAATGAATGGTTTTGTTCAAGGCATTATCAATTAATTTTAGATATTGTAGACTTTTTATATTTTGTAGATCAGAAGGGATGAAGCCTTCAAGGAATTTTTAAGATAGATCTAATGATTTTAAGTAATTTTAGATAGCTTTGAATTTTTTTAATTAAAATCTATAAGAGCACATGTGTAGCATCACCCACTACTAAAACCAACAATTTTTTTTTTTAAGATAACATTAATTTAAATGTAATGCATCAAGCTAAAAATGCCAATGCATATAACAATGATTCCAATAAACATGAATGCAACTATTTAAAAATACACATAACATCATGTAATTTCTCAAAAACATAGACTTTATGCACAACAATATAAACCCATAAATAAAATCATTGAATAGAGATCAAACACTCAACTTTTAAATCAAATGTAGAACCAATTGCAGAGGATGGATGTTCCACCCCACCATAGAATTGTTTCTCAAAATCTCAAGAGCAAGTCACCCCCGAGATGGGGCTAGGAATCCATAAGAAAGGGTGACTCCTAAGTGTTAGAAAAACAGGACCGCGGAGCAATAAAATAAAACAAATGCAGAAACAAAACACAGAAGACACACAATACAAGAGAGACATAGATTTACGTGGTTCACCCAATGTGGGCTACATCCACCAAAGAAATTGCCAGGTCCTTCCTTTTCTATTATCCAGCAAATGAAGGGATACAACCTACAGCAAAACCCGTTGTAACTTCCTCTTCTTTCTCTCACAATCTCCTCTCTCAGAATACAATATTCACCATCAATCATAGCCGCAATACATTTCCCTCATAAAAGAGGGTTTCCTTCTAGGGCAAAAAACCCTAACATAATCCCTACTATTAGATCTGCGACCTTATAATGAACGGTCCAGATTTACAATGAAATTACAATATACGTTTACAAGGCAATTTTTGCTTCGAGGGCTTCGCCACTGAACCCCCGCTGGGGGCCCACTTGCCCCCAAACCCCCCAGCCGGGGGGATAGCCCCCCCAGACCCTGCAGAGGGGGTACCCCCCCTCTGCACTCCCCCGCGTGGAAGAGTGTACATACATCTGGGGTGTAAATACTTCATGGGGTATAAACACGACTGAAAGCAAGGACCTCTGAATTAGGAAGATAATCAGGCTCCACAACCAATAATCTCCCACTTGGAG
>JASDQU010104138.1:16350-29861 GCA_032191745.1 Picea mariana | reverse complement strand
GACTTGTTGATGATATATTGCTGATATATGTTGCTGATATATGCTCACATCTAATTGGTTATAAATGAAAACAATGGGTAATGAATAAATGTTGAATGCTAATTGATGAGTTTTTGTGCAAGAGGGAAGTTTTGGGAAAAAGATCCCAACACTCATTCACCCCCCCTCTAAGTGTGGTAGGTGTGTCCAACAATTTCTACCATCGATAATCTACAAATCTGTAATTCCATCTAACACATATGACAGTAAGATAATCATGTAGAATAACAAATGTATACAATAGTTCCAATGACACAAATGCGATAAGGTAAAGTAGAGAAACATATCTGAATTGGTTCGCTGGAAAAACAAAAGGAACAACCACGTTCCTCCCAAACTTAGAACAGGGCAGCTAAATCACTTGCCCGGTTCACCCCCTAGCCTAACCATGAATCTATGAGGGAAAACTTGGAATCTCCTCTTCAGCAATGTCCTCCTCTCCTTGCCTCACACGTAATAGTTAGTGTTCATAACAACAAGTATTCAATAGTTCTTTTTCCCTAACATACTAGGAAGCGTCTTGCCACCTCACATATGCTATATATTAAACCATGCTTTTTGCCTAGGTCTTTTTCTCTCCCTTGGGAATTTTCACAGCTTTCTAAATCCCTGATTTTCAGGGGCTGCCAATGGCCAAATCCCTAATTTTCCACTTGTAGCAATCAGCCCTGAGGTAGTTCCAACATGTTCCCCACTCATGGAGCCATGGTCAGTTGAATTTAACATGGTTATTCCATTTTTCCTCCAGCAATAATTAAAAAATATTCTGTTTACATACATGTGTCACAGTCGAATAGTTAGTTGGGTCAAATTAGGTCTCTGCCCAGCAGTCATAATGATTAATTACAATTTACCAAATTTGAAATTCAGAATTTCCATAAATGGCAAAAATTTTCCAATTTCGAATATACCAAAAACGGAATAATTTTCTAACAATTTTTGAATTTCAAAAATAATTTATTTTTGGGGATGTCACACTCCATAGTTAGAGATCCCTCTGGGGAAATAATGGAAGACATGGGCTCAAGTTTGGATCTTTTTGATGTCTACCCTAGTAAAGGAAGATATACATGGAGTAATCAACGTTCTAGGAAGGGGAATATTGTTGCTAGGTTGGATCGCTTCCTCATCCATAGTCTTCTTTTGTCCCTTCCGATTAAAATTTATTATCATATTATTCCTTGGGGATGCTAAGATCATCATCCAATATCTTTGAAATTTTCAAAAGAGGAAAATATGGGACCCATCCCTTTTCGATTTAATGCCTTATGGTTGGAAAAATAAGATTTCTCCCCCCTGGTCTCCTGCTCTTGGAGGAATTGGGTGGTCGGCTCCACTGTATTTATTTGTGAACAAAATATAAAAAGGACTAAAGAGTCCATCAAATTGTGGGTTAATAATTCTCCCTATTCCCCAAGAGAAGAAGTAGAGAGGTGCAAAAAAAACTAGAATATCTACAGAGTGATATGGATAGTTTGGAAACAAATGAAAACATATTTTCCCAAGAAAAGGAAGCTTATCAGAAATACACAAAATATCTCAAGGATGAAGAAACAATATGGAGACTGAAATATAGATCTTTGTGGTTGAAAGTAGGCATTAAAAACACTTCCTTCTTTCACAAGCAAATTAAAGAAAGGCAATGGAGAAACATAGTTGAATAAATAAAAACCCAATTAGGGGAGATTATTTCTTCCTTCGAAGAAATAAAGAAGGAATACTTTGCACACTTTGGGTATTTGTATGTAGAGGATGGGGAAGTTGGTCAAGAAAAATGTGATCAATTCATCTCCCATATTACCTCACTGGTATATGAGGAAGAAAATGTTGAATTAACTAAGGAGATAATTGAAGAAGATATTTATAAAGCTATAAAACAATTTGACCCAGAAAAATACTCAGGTCCAGATGGTTTCACTCTGCACTTCTATATTAGATATTGGTTAAGCATAAAATTTGATTTCATCAGAATGGTCCGCTATGTTCAAAAATACTCCAGGATGGGTGGTGCCACAAACTCATATTTTTTAGCCATGATTCCCAAGGACAAAAATGCTACTTATTTTGACAGATTTCGTCCTATATCTCTTTGCAATGTCTCTTATAAAATCTTAGCTAAATTTATTGAAAATAGATTAAAGTCAATACTTCCATCTCCCTTTCTTGAAAAAATGCAGATGTGGGACAATATAATCTTGGTCCAAGAGGTGATTCACTCTAGCTACAGAAATGGAGAAAAAGGTATGGTCATCAAAATTGATATGGCTAAGTCTTTTGATAGAGTTAAACATATTTTCCTCACTGCAGTCTTAAAAAAATTGGTTTTAATCCGTCCTTTATATCTTGGATTAGAGCCTGTATTAATAATCCTTGGATAACCCCCTCGATCAACCAATGACCAACTCCCTTCTTTAAAGCTTCTAGAGGCCTAAGGTAGGGATTCCCACTCTCTCCTTTGTTGTATTTTATTATGGCATAAGACTAGTTTTTTAAGGTAGATATGGATATATCTCTCTCCTGAAGATTTCTCTAGGTGTCAAGAGAATTACTCATTCCTAGTTTGTTGAAGACACCTTGTTGATAGGAGGTGCTTCTAAAATAATGGCCAGGTGCTTTAAAATGGTTCTATATCAGTATGTTGAGGCATCATGAGGAGTTATCAATAAAAACAAGAGACAAATTTATCCATGGAATATGAGATCCATTTCATTAATGAGGATAGCAAGTATACTCGAATTTCCATTTTCAATAGAATGAAAATATTTCAAATATTTGGGAATCCCTATTACTTTTAAATCACTCCCAGGGGAGGTGTGGCAAGTTATTATGCAAAAAATAAAAGATCAGTTTGAAAAATGGGGGGAAATTTGGTTGAATTCGGCTGGGAGGTTGACCCTGGTGAAAGAAGTTCTTTCCTCCTTTCCAATTTATCAATTATCATCTCTATTAGCTCCAACATGTATAAAAAATTCCATGGAAAATCTTATTTACAAATTCTAGTGGCAAGGATGTAAAGAAAATGAGAAAAAATACCACATGGAAAACTGAAACATAGTATGTGCACCCAGAGAGCATGGAGGGCTTGGATTTCATGACTTGGAGTGGGTAAATATAGAATTAGGGGAAAAACTTCTATGGATACTGGTCACGGGTAGTAAAGACTGATAGGAGAAATAAATATGTTAAGTACCTAACAAGAAACCAAAGCAAATGTCTGAACTTATTTTTAGATAGTAAAGTTGACTCTCCTATCTAGAAACTGTTAAAAGCCTCCCTTCCTTTCTTTCATGGCTCCCTTTCCTGGATCCCGGGTAATGGAAATAAAATCAATTTATGGGAGGATCACTTATCACATTTATATCCAGGTGTGGCTTGCAAGTAAAGGAAAATTCACTTTATTTGACATTTCAGTCTAGCATAGTAATGGGATCTGGAAAGGTTGGAACCTGGGAAATATTCCTCCCCATCTCTCTGGGGACGTCCAGTCCTTTCTTCTCATTATAAATGGCTTGTATCCAATGCGTTTTCAACAATGGGATGGTAGGGGATGGGGATCTTCTAGATATTTAGTTAAGGAGGGATACAAAAGTTTAATCAGACAACTCAGGATTCTAGAAAAATCTAGCACATGGCAAGTAATATGGCAGATTGATGGGCTCCCCAAGATCAACTTATTCGATTGGTTTCTAGATAATAACAAACTTCTCACTAGGGAGAACCTGCTTTTTAGAGGCTTCTCAAGCCTCTTCATATGTGAAGTTCGTAAACAGCCTGACAATCAACATCTCATCTCTTTCTAGAATGTCAATTCTCAAAACAAGTTTGGCATAAGGTATATTTGGAATTAAAGGAAAATATAGACTAGCCTATTTTGTGCAAAGTACTAATTGGAAAACGGAGAAAAGTTCACAAGGGATATTTTTACAAGAAAATGGTCTTCCATCGTATCTGGAAGACCTCCCCAAAATTTGTTTGTTGGAAAATCAGATTGGAAAGGAACATAGTTATCTTCAAAAACACCCTCCCTTCCCCCTCGTTAGTTGTTTCCCATGCCTTGGGTCAAATGGAAAAATTCTTAAATTCTAGAAGAATAAAAGTGGAGAAGGTGGAGATATTAGATAAAGGAGAAGAATTATGTATGAATAAGTTAAATGTAAAAATTTCCATTTCCCCTAAAATTTACCAAAGATCAAGTTGGAAGCTTTGGGTATCACCTCAGGAATTCAAATCGTGGCTCACATCTCAATCAAGATACACTCTCTATTTTTGTGGTGCTTCAAAAGGCAACCCTGAGGAGGCAGGTGTAACATCCCCGACCACCCAGGCTGGGCCATGCTACTCCAAAAAACACTTTTATTCTCTGAAACCACATTGTAACACCCCCAACATCCAACTGGGTTATGCCACATAAAATTTTCAAGCTGTAATGCAATTATATACACACAGAGACTCTTGCAGAACTTTATATATAAAACTTAAACAAATAAATACATATTGTAAATGCACAGATTGACACTATATTGGTAAGAATATTACCAAATGTGTGGAGGACTTCCATGAACCTCCCAGCCTTAGACCACACTACTCATCACTCTTAGCAGTGGGTCACCCCCGAGCTGGGACTAAACTCCACCCGGGTAAAGGGATTCCTAACCAGGATGATGTATCATAGACAAAAGGAAAGACTCTGTCACAGGTGCCAACTCAAACTAACATCCTACAGTCCCTCATTCCCCTCATGCCTATCCCAACCCAGGAAGTGTTCCCTTTATATTCTCAACAGTCCCTCGACTCCCCACTTCCTTCCCTGGATTCAACAATAGGCCGGACAGGAATTCTTAGAGCTCAGTAGTTGCAGTTTAGCACCTTCATAAATCAATTCCCAGTAATTCTCTCACCTTGAGAGATTTCTCACGGGCCTGACAACCCGCCTCTTCAATATCCCACAGGGATGACAACCCGTTTCTTCAGTCTAGCTCCCAAGCTAACCAGGTACACAAATAGGTATGGGTACAGATACAGGTTCAAGTACAGTGACAGGAAGGTAAGAAGGACAACTGACTGAGTGAGTGAATGATCATGGAATGATTGAATGGATGATTGAATGATGGGAAAATGAACTAAGTCCAAACTATATGTATGCATGTTCCCAACTTGACACTTGTCATGTTGGGAGCTACTTTGGCCCACTTGTGACTTGTCCCCATCCTTAGAACTTAGGATAAAATAATTTTACATACTTTATTATTTAAGGAATATTAATATAATATTCATTTTTGGCTTAAGCTCACTAGTTTGGACCTTTTTCTTAACTTTTATCCTCCCCTTTCCCTAACTACTGGAGTTTAGTCCCCCATACTCTTTGATCATGTCCGGTTTGCACGCAACGATGTATTTTATATTATTGATAAGACATATACAAAGATAGGCTCATTGGCCTTTATAATATAGGCTCTCTAGCCTAATACAACACATAAGCCTCCTAGCTTATAATAACTGGCTCACGAGCCTATAAAACACAACATATACACAAAGGCTCCCTGGCCTCAAAATTGTGTGCACTTAAGTTGCTGCGCGCGGTATCCTGGAATGTGCACACTTCATCATTTTAGTGCGCAGTACATGCGTGCACTATGCCATGAAAGGTGCATACAAAAATGATATCAAACATCTCATTGTTTTAAGTACATTTGCATTTTACATTTACAATTGGGTTTGTCCTAGGGGTATTGCAATACCCTCCCATTATTTATGCACTGTCCTCAGTGCATTATGTACACATATCATCAAGATTTCCAAAATATTAAAAAATATGCGGGTATTCTACCGGCATTGCATCCTCATGCTCCCAAGTAGCATCCTCAAGACCGTACCAGGTCTATTGGACCTTTACAAACCATATGGATCGATTCTAGACCTATTTGATTTTCCGGTCTAGAATGCATATCGAATGCACTTAAAAAGCGCCTTCTTGCTCCAGCTGAATCACATTCCAATCAATAACATAATTAGCATAAGTTATATATTTCTTAAGAAATGATACATGGAATACATTTTGAACATACATATATGCAGGCAATGCAATCATATAAGCTATTGTACCAATCCTCTCTAGGATTTCAAATGGTCCACAATAGCGAGCTTCCAACTTTGAACAATTTCCCAACTTCAGGGAACTTTTGTTGGCCTTCACTTTCAAGAATACATGGTCTCCCACTTTAAATTCTCTATGAGTTCTTCCCTTATCAACATATATTTTCTGCCTATCTTGGTCAGCCTTTAAATTTTGTTTTATTTTCAACATTTTCTCCTCCATTTCCTTGAGTAAATCTAGCCCAACCACTACTCTATCTGTTGGGTTATCCCAGCTTATCGGTGTGTTTCACTTTCTGCCATAATGTGCCTCAAATGGGATCATATTTAGAGATGTTTGGTATCCATTATTATAAGAAAACTCTACTAAGTGTAGGTATTCTTCCCATTTTGATGGTTTATCCATCACATACATCCTCAACATATGCTCAATCACTTGATTCACCCTCTTTGTTTGTCCATCTGATTCTGGATGATAAGTTGTACTAAAATTCAAATTTGTTCAAAATCCATTAAATAATCCTTTCCAAAAATTTGAGGTAAATTTTGGATCTCCGTCAGACACAATTGTCTTGGGTATACCATGTAATCGAGAAATATCTCTCATATAAATATCAACAATGTTGGTTTCCTTGTAAGTGAGCTTTACTGGAATAAAATGGGCAACTTTAGTAAGATTATCCACCACTACCATGATAGAATCGTGTTGCTTGTTTGTTCTGAGAAGTTTGGTGATGAAATCCATTTTTACAACTTCCCATTTCCACTCAGGAATGGGTAATGGTTGTAGCAACCCAAATGGGTGTCTATGTTCATCCTTTAACTTTTGACATTCCAAACATTTGGCAATAAAATCAACAACTTCTTTCTTCATTCCTGGCCAATAATATTGGCTCTTGACAGCTGCAATAGTTTTCTGATAACCTGGGTGCCCAACATAAGGTACATTATGAATTTCTCTCAATATCATATTCTTCAATTCATGGGAATTTGGTACATAAATTCTTCCCCTACTTCAAAATTTCATCATTATCTAGCTTATATTCTTCAAATTTATGTTGCAAATTACCTTGGTGTAATTTTTCCACTAATTCCTTGTATTGCAAATCTAATTTTGCATCCTCCAAAATTCCGTCTTTCAAATTTGATTGGTACATGCTAATGGTTGTAGCATGCAATTCATGCACTCTTCTACTAGTGCATCAACCACTTTGTTCTCTTTCCCCTTGATATGCTTTATATCAAATTCATATTCACTAAGAAATTCTAACCCTCTACTTTGCCTAGCATTTAGAGTTGGGTGATCAAATAAATATTTTAGACCATTATGGTATGTCCTCAGTTGAAACCTTTTCCCCATGAGGTAGTGCCTCCATTTCCTAGAGGCATGCATTATGGATGCCAAGTCCAAATCATGAGTTGCATAGTGTCTTTCATGCTCCTTCAACTTCCTTGATTCATAACATATAACAAACCCATTTTGACTGAGGAATCCACCAAGTCCTTCTTTACATGCATCTGTATATACAATGAAGTCTTCATTTGGTTCTGCAATCCTTAGTGTTGGAGAACTTGTTAAATTTTTTTTCAAGTGTTGGAAACTCTTTTCACAATCCAATGTCCACTGAAACTTCACACCCTTCTTTTTCAATGAAGTGATTGGGTGTGAAATCTGTGAGAATCCTTCAATAAATCTCCTATAGTATCCTGCAAGGCTTATGAATGATCTAACCTTTGTCACATTCTTCGACATTGACCATTCTCTAATGGATTCTATATTCTCAGGATCCACTGTTATCCCATCCTATGAAATGATATGTCCCAAATAATGAATTTGCTTCTGATAAAATGAGCACTTGCTCAATTTGGTATACAACTGATGATCCCTTAATACTTGTAATACCATATGTTATCACATGAAGTTGTTCAGGGTCGCAGGTGACAACCATGATCCCAGGCAGCAGGCGGGTGCATTTTGTAGCAGTGGAGATCCCCTACGTAGTTCAGTTTAGCGCCATCTCTGAGCGCAGTTGGAGGGAAGATAAATTTTAGTGGGGATGCTAAAATAGAATGCATGCCCAGATCATAGATCGCGGCTAGATCAATGACCACGATTCATTTCAATGCTGCAAACTGCACAAGTGTTAAAATCCAAAAGCGAGGTGAAATCCAAACCATAGTATTGCGGGGAGGCTATGTGGCTGAAGATGGCGCATTTCGGGCCCAAAAGTGGTGTGGCTCCAAACCACTTTTGATGGCCCCAAAATCATGTGCTGGTTCATCACTGTATCCAAGGACAACACGTGGTCGCCCCCTAATAGTCAAGTCGCATCCTGATCCTGAGGAGAGTTCAACCAATGAACAAGGACTGAATTTTGTGGCCCGAAATCACATTCTTATTCAACTCCCAACCTGTAAGCAGCACGTGGTGGCCTTCTAGGCATCAAATCCTCATCTCGATCCTAAGAAAAGATCAGTTAAATGAACAAGGGCTAGTATCTAAAACCTCATCTCAGTCCATAAATAGGAAGCATGGAAGCTATGGACAAGGAGACAGAACTGTCGGCCCGAGGTACCACAATGGATGATTCCTTCTTGCAAGACCATATTGATATGATCTTGCGTCTGATAGGAGGAAACATGCATAATCTGATAGAAGGATTCATAGACGAAAATATTTGGATGGGATGGCCAGATCAAATTCCTAGCGGTTGTCCACTGATTTGAGTATAAATAGTTCAGTTAATAATTTGTAAAGGGGGTTCAGAGGTCGGAGAGTCGAGAGAGATTTAGGAGAAGGGAACTGTATTTTTCAGTTTGTAAGTCTGAGGGGCATGGATTGTAAAACATTATGTTATTGAAGATTCCTTTGAGTTGTTTTATCATAATTTCTTCTTAGTTTACATGTTGTTCTATTTTTCTTGTCTCGGTGTAGCATCTTTGATATATGGATTCCTGAGGTGGTAGAGGATATGCTGTCATCTTGCCCATCTTTCACCATTTATCACTCAGACGCTTGTTTTTTTTCTTCTTGTCTGGATGTAGAATCTTTGATCTATGGATTCCTGAGGCGATAGACGATCTTCTTTCATTTTTCCCATGTTTCATCGTTTATCACTCAGACACATTATGTATTACTTCTCCTCATCACCACATAAATCCTTTTTCTAATAGGCAGTTTGAATGCCTTAATTAAGAACGATACTTATGAATCCATAGCCCAACGCTCTAGGAATGATCTGCAACAACCTCTAATATCTTTTCCTTTCTTTGTAGTCTTGTCCTAACTCTTGACGTTAAACCCACTTGAAACAAATTTAATGTTACTAGGATTAATCCAATATGGAGTATGGGGGTGACTCTTGGAGTGATAACATTAATGGATCCGTTGCTAGGGACGAAAGTAGAGATATCTTACCTGAGAGAACGACAACGAAGAGATACAGTTTTAGATGGTGAACTGAAGCTGGACACATTATTCTGACTGCTTATCTTTTACCATGATGACTCCATTGTTCAAAATCTGTTGGTGACTCCACTGGAAGGATACAAATCAAATGGCTATGGAGGCTATCTTGGCTAGGATGTTTTCCCCACTAAATTGCTCATCCATAGCTGGTTATCCACATCACGTGCCTCAAATTGATGAATGGAAAGATGTGCTGCCAAGATTTTATGAAGGTGAGAATGAGATCCCTCTTGAACATGTTCTAGGGTTTCATGCTTTGATGTAGCATCTTGACATCCAACATGAAAACATATGTATGAATTTTTTTATGTACTCTCTTCAAGTAGATGCTCGTATTTGGTATCACTCTCTTGAGATTTATAGTGTTTCTTCACTCAAAGAGTTTCATGCATCTTTCAATATTCATTTTCGAGAGTTTTATTCCTCTGAGTTAATTTGTCATAGTTGTTGTGAGGAGTATAAAGACCATGTTCAGGATATAACTTATTCTTATGAAGGCTATAAGAATGAATAATATTCCTTGGATGAGGAATCAACTCTTTCTCTTCCATGTTCATCTGCATTAGATGAAAACTGTGTTTGTTGTCTCAGTAAGGAAAGTGCAGAATTGATTATGTTCTAGAAGATGATATTCTTTGTAATCCTATCTCTAAAAAGCCTAGACATGAGCAACCTATTTTTGACTCATATGATGATTATAAGATATCGCTTCTTGGATTGAATATTGAAAGATGACCTCTGTTTAGTAATAAAGAGAAGTTTTCTCATGTTGGGTGACGCAGACCCTCACCTCAGCAAGGTCCGCTTGACCTCCCGAACTATGGATCTTCATATTCCTTTGAGCCAAAACAACTCTTTGATTCCCAGCTGGAATATTCAACACATATAACCACAGGTCCTTCTAGAAGTTACACATGTGTGAACAAACACTAGGTGAAAACCTTCACTCCATGTAACCACAACCTTAACCCCAAAGGAACATTGCATTTCACGATAGCGAGAATTTTGTTGTGAGGCAAACCGACTCCTCTGATTTTCGAAAACCCGAAAAGGGATAGTGGTCCACTAGCACCTCCCTTATGCGTCTATCATATAACCTCTAGTCAAGTCCTGGGGCTACACCTCCAAGAATGTCAGGATTTTGTGAGTTATGAGTTCGTGATGCAACTCTCCTCCCTCTCCCGAATCCTAAACTCACGAATTCCTCTGCTACAAGTCGACAGTCCTGATTTCTCCATGAGCTAACAATCAATATCACGTTGGGATTTTATGTATCATGAATTCCGGTTAGTTGGTTCCTCCACACTTCTGACTCCCGAAATGCTGAAATTTTGGAGCACCCAAAATTAACGGCTCATGCTCCCTTGGATCTAACGGTTTTTATCTCTCCTGAGCTTGCGAGTGTTGAAATCCTCTCACCTTTATCCTCTCTGCAACTATACTGTATCTAACGTTCCATGGGTATCGACGCTTCCCCCTCCGAGAATTTCCACCGTCCGTTCAGGTTCTTAATACTTCCTGGCCAAATAACTTGACGTCAACCCTTTTGATATTGATTTTACGAGGTGAATCCAAATATCATCCTTCCTTCGAACTCTTTGAAGTCTCTATCTCTCTCGAGCTTGGTTCTTTCTGCAACTCAAGGGTTCTAGGGAATTCTTGTGTGACCTCCTTGCGGCCTTCATGATAATCTCTGATTATCTGATGCCTTCCACCTCTGTGCACTCCTTGTGACAAAAGTTCTTCAACCGCTTAACTAGGTTGGAAAAGTTTAAGACTTCAACTTGGCCTGTGCACACCTTGCACAGCTCTGTGCTATACTTTCACTTCTGCTGGTATAATAACAACGATATCCCTCCTGAGCTTTCTGAGATAAAACTCAGAATCTTGTCAACGCACTCCTTGCAAACTTTCACTGCACTCCTTGCAGGAATTCTTAGAAAGATAAATAATTGAAACTTATGCTCTCCCTCTCATAGACTTCATACATTCAACATGAAATCACTGATACACACACATCATTGAAACAAATGCATAACAGAGTATTCAACCAAAATGTAAATATACCATTCAATAGATGTAAACAATAACCATGATACACCATGAAATTGGATCAAAGCATTCTCATATTAATTCAAGTTCTTCTGTACAATGTGGATTCAATAGAAACAACTATCTTCTTATACAACTTCTACAGTCTTTGTTATTTTCTGTTCTTCTATGCTCTCTTGCTCTACTATCTTACAATGAGAATAATACAACACAATACATATGAGGGAGATTTCTCAAGTTTTACCTCCTACAACCTCAAGCTATCTAATCGAATTAAAGCCTACATCTACTTTACATTCATTACATTAAATGCCTACAACTAATAGATGAGAGAAAATGCTCAAGATCTGCGTTACAATCTCCAAACCGTAAAAGAAAAAATATATTTTCTAGATATTACATTAATGTTTCATCTTTTCAAATTCAAAACGTCTTCAAAATGCATGATGGTGCATATCTAGCTCTCTTCCACTTTCTCTTTCTTGTGATGCTCCTACATCATACTCCTCTGGATTAAAAATTCATGGAATCCCATCCATGAGCTCCTGCACTGTTTGTCCATGATTCTGGATATTTTCTTCAGTTTCCCAACTAGCATCTTCAATCGGGTGTCCTTTCCATTTTACCAAATATTCAAGATGTGTCTTCCTCTAGGTTTTCTTGCCAACTCTCTGGTCAATGATCTTTTCCATCTGTGTATTTTCAACTACAGGCATCTGTTTGACCCACTGAAATTTCTCTTGATTCTCTTCTCCTCCTACTTCATCTTCTCTGTAAGGATACATATCTGGTACGTTGAATATGGGCGATATTCCCACACCATCTGACAAATCTATCTCATAAGAATTTGCCTCAAATTTTCGTAAAATCTTACACGGCCCTATATTTTTCATCTTCATCTTATTATACGTTCCTCTTGGAAACCTTTCTTTTCTTAGATGCACTAAAACTAAATCTCCCACTTAGAATTGAAGCTCTCTCCTATGTTGATATGCTCTGCGCTTGTATTCCTGGTTGGAATTTTGCAACCGCTCTTTAATCTTATTATGGAGCTCCTACATCTCTTCTGCAAAATCTTTTGCCCTAGCACTTATGAATTCACTTTGCTCTAAGTCTCTCAAATCAGATACTCCTCTTGGTTTAATTCCATACATTGTCTAGAATGGCCTATTTCCTGTGCTTTTGTTAGGTGAATCGTTATATGAAAATTTCGCTTGTAGTAGAATCTGATCCCACTGAATGTGATGTTCAACTACTAAACTCCTCAATAAGTACCCCAAACTTCTATTTAGTACCTCAATTTGTCCATCTGTCTAAGGGTGATATGCTGAGCTAAAAGATAAATATGTCCCCATCTTCTTCCATAGTGTCCTCCAGAAATGACCAACAAATTTTGTATCCCTGTCTGAAACAATACTCTTGGGTAAACCATGAGGTCGAACAACTTCTTTGAAAAACATATTTGCAATGTGTGTTGCATCACTGGTTTTTTGACATGGAATAAAATGTGCCATTTTTGAGAATCTATCAACTACCACGAATATGGAATCACAACCTCTCTGTGTCCTCGACAGTCCCAACACAAAATCCATGGTTACTGTATCCCACAGTCTCTCTGGTATTGGCAATGGTTGATACAACCCTATATTCTATCTTTTCCACTTTGCGTGCTGGCAAATTCTACATCTGTTGACAAATTTATTGACATCTACCCTCATCCCTGACCAATAATAAAAAAAATTCAGTTGCACAAATTTTTTTTCATGGCCAAAATGTCCAGCCAATCCCACACTATGATTTTCCATCAAAAGGTTCTCTCTCATAGAACTCTTCGAGATACACAACTGATTTCCCTTAA
>JASDQU010104137.1:150739-166074 GCA_032191745.1 Picea mariana | reverse complement strand
ATATTCTTGGATTGAAGGAAGGGGCAAGGATAGAGAGTTCAAATATCTCTTTATATTGGAGGATTGTATATTCCTCTTGGAGTTTTATCCCTCCCTTTACATTTGGAAGCTGTAGCTACCTTTGGAAGTCATTACTTTCCTTGAACAAAAACTATTGATTATTTCTCATATATTGTGCATGGTGTATTGCGGTGTATTGGTGTAACTCTTATACTATTTTTCATTGCTCATTGGATATAATTGAATGTTTTAAGTATAAGTTTAAAAAGGTTTTAAATTGTACTGGATACTGATTCACCCCCCTCTCAGTATCAACAATTGTAGCCTATAGGTTAGCACTCCCTCCCACAATAAAGGAACATAATGTTTTCCATGTTTCATTATTGAAGAAATATGTACATCATTCTAATCATATAATTGACTGGTCTGTGATCAATGTGGAGTCAGAGGGAGAATTCTAGTAAGAACCTCAATGCATACTAGACAGGAAGGAAACCCCACTCAGGACCAAACCATTGCACAGGTCAAGGTGCAGTGGAAACACTTTGGCCTAGATGAGGCTACGTGGGAAATGGAGGATGCCATGAGACATGCATGTCCATTTTTGTTCACTTCTGTATATATAGAGCATGTTGACACATAGAACATCGAGGATGATGTTCCTTTAAGGAGGAGGTAATTGTAACACCCTGTTTCCCCTAGTTTGTAAATATAACTATTATGGCCAACAACCTATGGAAAACTCAATATGCATGAATGTTTGATTCAATAGTCCTTTGTATAAAAGGTCAATGAATGTAAATTATGTTATTTACTAGGAAATGGATAAGTGTTGTATTGTTGCTGGAAGGGGGGTGTACTAAGAAATACCACGAATGCTATGAAAAGAGATGGTGAAGGGAATCAGGAATGGTTGTGTTAACCTTCACAAAACCAGTACCTTACTAGATTTAATTTCTCAGGACCAGAATAGTCCTTTGACCCAGAAATGAATTATAGTTAGGTTGGTAGGTGGGAATACCTCATGAAGAGTTAATGAGGAGATGTGGTAGAGCACCCATATTTAAGGCTTATAGACCTGACCACAGGTTGGGAATTTTAACCACACACAACCTTGTTGAAGGAGGCAAGAAAGGAAGGTGTGGTGGGCAGGGAAAGACCTACGAAGAGCACAAAGACGAGAGGTTAAACTCTCGAGTTCAAGGAAGAATTGAAAAATAAGTGTTATGGTTACAGGGAGATGGCTAGCGGGGTTATGATATGAGTTGATAAATGGGGTTGGTCCTCCTTTCTTGGTATCGTGTAAACTGTTGCCAATATCCAGTGGGAGGAGGAGAGTAACCTCTGTCCCTATTGTCGTTGAGCCAGAAGAAAGGATTTTATCGCAAAGCATCATGGGGTAGATTGGGGGTGGCTAGTCGTAAATCCGTTAGGAGTGTTTGAGCATATGGTTGGGTAGAAATGGGAACCCCTTTCAACATTCTCTTCATGTTATCTGGTTCTAATAAGTATTTTCCCCGTTTTATGTATTGAACTGAAATAATGGATGAATGCTTGGATTTATACATATGAGTATTTATAAATGGATTCTCTGTGGAATGGTTATTATATGTGTATGCCTCCATATCTTTGTAAACTTACACTTCTGACTGATAATTTGTATGCCCATCTTAGTGCCTGAGGATTCCTGGGACACAATCTTGTAAGACGGTTGACATAGGAGATATCGTGACAACCTGAACCTATCTGTCTAAAGAGGATACCTCTTCTAGACCCCTTGTCATGTGACCAAAATTCTAGACCCAAGTCCTTAACCATTTCATGGTAAATCTCAGGAAGGATAGCAAATTTGAAGCCTTGAAAAGGGGGGGTCTCTTCATCTGGAAGACAAGCGGACGAGATCGATTCAAGAGGACCCATGAACCTTAGGTTAATCCTAAGGAACCTATGTCCCCTTAGCTTCAAAGCTTCGAAAGTCCAGGACTTCGGAGTATGACCAACCTCACCAGCCTTATACTGGCCGAAGGTAACTAGGAGACGCAGTTTCCCGTAAGTTTGACCAGTGTTAGGTGGTTCATCAGGTGGTTAGGTGGACCTACCTAACCAACTAGACTGTGATCTGAAGCCTCGAAGGTCGGAGCCACGAAGGACCCAAAACCATAGATCGATGTATCCTTCGGATCCTTTCCCAACCGTCGATATATTGGGGACGTGTGGTGCTAACCCCTTTAATTCAAAGATTGGTCACTTCGAGAGGTCAGAGGATTTTTCATAGAAACTCTCCTGAATGCCAAATCTCAGAGGTAACCAGAGTCGTAGATCTATAATTCTATGTGACTAGACATCGACTGTGACATCTAAGGAATGTAGAGGCCTATCAGTTTGAGGTGATGAGGTGTAGTGACACCACCCAGGGTGACGTGGACCCCAACTTGATGTGCCATGTGTCACTCAGATTCGTGTGTATTATGTACCCTATAGGCCCATTGGAACGTAACACGTGTCACCCTGACTCCTCCTATGTCTTAGTTCTGGATATGTGTCCGCCTATCCAATGTGGTTGGTGAAGTGACCGAGAGTCCAAGACTCAAGGACTCTGGAGGGTCTTGGATGTAGTATGATAGAGAAACCAAATGTCCTGGAGGCCAGAGCCATGTGGTGAGATTACAGGACTTTGGAAGTTTGGAACTTTGGGTGGTCTCGTGCATAGATAGTAAAGAGGCATGAAACACCATAGCAGGGAAGCATCAATTTCCTCCACAGTTGATATAGGAGAAAGAGAGTAAGTCTATCCATGGGATTGGGCAGTGGATGGTCTTCCACCATGGAGGAAGGAACTTGGAAATAGCGCATGTGAGGTGGATCCACGTGGGCGCCATGTGGCCACCAACCAATGAACGTGCGAAGAACATTGGAAAGGTATATCCATTGTTTCTGAGCTCAGGTTTGAGCATGGAGACCGTGGTTAGAAAAATATGGATGAGCAAAGTGTGGTAGAAACCCCGAATGAAGGATTTGATCAGTTAAGGAGAACAAAATTTTTATGTCCCATCCCTAGGAAAGTCACTCAAGGGTCGGGCGTGTTACAATATATGTATGTATGTATGTATGTTTTAAGAGCCACTGTATATCCATATTGATTTGACTCTGGATTTATCATGCGACGAGAGGGATTAAATCTCTTGAGGTGAAAACGTTTTCTTGATTTTTGTTCTCTTAAAAAAAGTTTGATCCTAAAGGAATTTGATGCCTCTCGATGCATGATAGATATGAAGTTAAGATGAATCTACACTAGTGGTTAAAACATTTGAATGAATTTTTTTTAATTATGAGGGATATGTATAATATTCCTTTAGTTATCAACATGGATTTGATATATATATATATATATTACGAACTAGTATAGATCCATCTTAACTCTATATCTATCATGTGTTGATATGGATTAAATCACTTGTGGTACAAACCTTTCATCAATTTTTGTGCTCTAAATTTTTTTAACCTCAAGGGATTTGAATCCTCTTGAGACATTATAGATCCAAAGTTAATATGGATCTATGTTGGTTATACACCTTTCATATATGTCAAGCATCCATTGATGAAAATGGATTGGAGAAATCTCAAATCCAATTCTTACACTGATGGATATAAGTGGAATCCAAATCCTTGGAGACTTTAAAGTTAAATTTGGGGTTAATTTGGATCGACGCTTGTTATTAGTAAAGCATGTGTGTGTATAAAATGTATACACAATGTTACTATTACATTAAATCATTACTCACACACTTGTGACACATCTCTCATGCACTAGGTTCTAAAATGCTCCTCATTATGAAATAATATAAAAATACAACATGATGTCATTGCTTCACTCACTCACTCATTGGGTCACGAGGCAAACATATCCTTTCATACTAAGTTGTACAATGAAATTAGTGTCACTCATGGTGCTTCTCTTAGAAAATTCCCCCCTTTAATCTATAAACTATTTTCTGAGTATAATTATTTAATTGAAGTAAGAAAAAAAATGAAAACATACTACTGTTGAATTTCATTTAGACATATGACCATATATTGTAATGTGCAAAGGCATAAATATACATTATAAGATAATATTGTAGAAAATAAACTCTTTCTGGGTCACAAAAATGATAAGAATCCATCAAAATATACAGTTGTAAGTACATTTCTACCATGATGCAAGATCTATTCATAGTGGAACAATTCCCTTAGGGGTTGTATCCAATTTTGAATCAACCTAGAAAATCAAAAAATCAATCAAAGTGTTAGATGAATGGAAGCTCTAATTTTTTGTATCATTGAATTCCAATGACTGGAGGAAAGTTTGTTACAAGATTATATGGCTCCCAAACCTACAAGTTTTGATGTTGTAACTCTAACCACATGTATCCATACCTCTTATTTATGCATACATTTTATTATTAAATTTTATTTTAGAAATATAAAACGTATATTACTTATTCCTTAAATTGATGTTTATAAGGTGCATTGTTTTTTATTGTTAACTAGAAACCTAGACAAATATGCCCACAATGTTGAATGATACTAAGCAAGTCTCTACAATCATTACTAGTGCATGTTCCTAAGTCATTTTCTTGTTTTTCTTTGTAAGAGTTCAATTACTAAATTTTGATCTCAAGTTGTACCATGATGGTTACTGTGAAGCACCACTCTAGGTGCTTGATAAATTAGGGGTTAAGATGGATCTTGGCTTGTTATTAGTAAATAATGTGTGTATAAATCATAAAACCCATGTTACTATTAAACTAAATCACTTACACTCTCACACACTTGCGACACATCTCTCATGCATTAGGTTGTAAAATGTGCCTCTTATTAAAATAATGTAAAAATAAAACATGATGTCATTGCTACACTCACTCACTAGGGACACATATCCTCACACATTAAGTTATATAATGACATTAGTGTCAATCATGGTGCATGGCTTATAAAGTGTATCACTTTAATCTAGTAGTTTTTTTTAGGTATAATCATTTAATTGAAGTAAGAACAAAAATGAAAGCATACACACATTTGTTTTTGGGATCTATGGTTATTTACAGTAACATGGAGAGATATAAATATATAGTATAATATCATATTGTTGCAAAGAGACTTTTTTTCGGTCACAAAAATGATAGGAAATTGACAAAAAAATTAGTTATCAGTAGAGATTTACCATGATCCAAGATCTATGCATTGTAGTACAATTCTCTTAGGGTTGTATCCATTTTTTAATCAACCTAGAAGATAACAAATCAATCACAGTGCTAGATCAACGGACGCTATAAATTTTTATATCATCGGATTCCAATAATTGTAGGAAAGTTGGTTACAAGGTTAGATGGCTCCCAAACCTACAAGTTTTGATGTTTTAACTCTGACCACATGTGTCCATCCCTCTTATTTACGCATACATTTTTTATTAAATTTATTTTTAAAATATAAATATATATTACTTATTCCTTAAATTTTACTTATTTAAATTGAGATATTTATAAGTTACTTCATTTTTTAGTAGGTCGTCCAATGAATATTATTAACTAGAAACATAGCCTAATACACCAACAATGTTGAATATAATGTCCCCAACCAGGCTAGGTGGGGGAATTATGTTTTCTTCCCAAAATTTGTTATGTCCTCTTATGTGAATGTGTTTTTAACTTCTTACAAATAGCTCTCTCAATGAGGAATATTTTCAAACATATAGCATACATCCATTACACAAAAAATAGAGCATATAACATGGCATATTACTATGGATGGAAACCCACAAAACTAGTACAATGATATCAATAGTTGTAATAATAGTTGTGGAACACAAATCTATTGGATTTCAGGTAGCTACACAATATACTACAGAAACAACACAAGAAAAACATGGAATGATGCCAATCTATTGTCCCAAGACTCACTAAACCTGACACTACTTTAATCTAGTAATATCCTCTTGTAAGTGACCTTCCAATCATGTTCTCACCCTTTCACAAACCTGATCCAACAAATTGTTGCAACCCCTATCTATAGATTTCCTCGTGGGACAACAAGGGGGTGCCTAGAGAGGCCTCGCGGGACAACCCTAGCTCAACCCATAGGGGTGTCTTCATCTTGGTTCTTTGAAACCATCCAGAGATTCGTGGATGTTTGAGCTCAGCCCGATCTAGAAAATTCCATAGACCTTCTATGGACTTTGGTATCCCTCAAATAGTAGGTAAAACTCCCAAGTGAAGCATCAATGAAGACCCTATATGGATCCTCCTCCTTCTTGTCTAGCTCCAATGGAAACCCTAGATGGATTCCCCTCTTGTCTAGCTAGGGTGGATATTTCACCACCGAAACCAAACCAATGGTGGAAGGGTTTTTCCCAAAACCCCAACAAAAATGATGGCTACAAGAGCACTCAAAATTCCCAATTTTGTAATAGAAGTGACTCTTATGGCTTGTTAGTGGAGAAATAGGAGTGAAAAGGGGGTCATTTAATGTCACTTAGTTAGGAGATATTATATTATTAAAGTGACATTACAGAAAGTAAAGTAACTTTAGATTAGTAAGTTACTTAATTATTATTAAAGTGACTATTAATCCTAAAATGAGAATTGGATGGAAAATAAAGGGCTATATTTGATTTAGTTGAAAAAGGGAAAATTATAGAATATTGATTTAGTCCAAAAAGGGGAAAGTTCTAAAAGGTGTGGAGGAAGGATCTATAAGGGGTTGGAAAAATATAAAAGAAGGGAAACCCCTCACTTATTATTATTATGATTTGATATATCATATCCTAGTCATATAAAACAATCAAAATCTTGTTGGATCAAGAGAATGAAGGTTTTAAATGAAATATTGGTTGATTGTGACACTTTAAGTGTCAAAAAGGGGGAATTATATTTGAAATTAGTTGAGATAGAATTGGTGGGAACTACCAGGGAAGTTCAAGATCCAAAATTGATTTTAAATTCCATGCTTATGACAAGGGAAAAGAACATCTAGTGATATCAAAGGTTGTATCAACAGAAAAAATTAACAGTTTGACCGAGTACAGAGAACAAGAAGTCAAAATTGGTTAGTAAGCTACATTAATAAAAATGAAGATATTAAAGAAACATTGAACGAACATTCCATTGAATTTAGATATTTAGAAATAACATTATTTGATATTAAAGTCAGGCGGGAGATAACTGTCACACCTATGAGGGAATACATTGAAATTTTGTTAAAGAAAGCTTTAATCAAAATAACTGAAGAAGATCAAAGAGAGGTGGTTGGTACTAGTCATGTAACTACAACAAAAGAGAATACAAAATGAACATCGACCAGCAGATAGAGTAATAGAGATATCCATCATAGTGATTAAACTGATCACATCCTTCTCAATTCTTTTCTCTTCTCATTCAAGAGTCATCCAGTTGTGTCTTGTCTTTCTTGAGAAAACATAACTGATTTCTAATTGCTCGTTTCTATCTTCTTTTCAAGTTCAGGCATTTTCTAGTCTTTCGTTTTAAGGTCCATGAGAACCTAATCCCAATCCATTATGGATGAATGCATTTTTATTTTTAGACTATTAAACACTATTATTATTTTTTTAAATCTTGGAGAACTATTTTGGGGTCAAACTTTAATGATATATTGAACTCTGAATTTTGAGTATAAGATATTTAAAGNTCCAATTGTGTCTTGTCTTTCTTGAGAAAACATAACTGATTTCTAATTGCTCGTTTCTATCTTCTTTTCAAGTTCAGGCATTTTCTAGTCTTTCGTTTTAAGGTCCATGAGAACCTAATCCCAATCCATTCTGGATGAATGCATTTTTATTTTTAGACTATTAAACACTATTATTATTTTTTTAAATCTTGGAGAACTATTTTGGGGTCAAACTTTAATGATATATTGAACTCTGAATTTTGAGTATAAGATATTTAAAGTTTGTCTATCATATTATTTCTTGTTTTGAATGAAAAAAATATTTTAAAGTTCTCTCAATTGTGGGAATTCATATTTCTTTCCCATGAATGTCATTGAAATTATGATACTTTGATGGATGTGAGAATCATATTATTTTTCCTATAACTGTTATTTATTTTTGTATAATATTTCTGCATATATTATATTTTAATCTGTGAATATTCCTCGTCCTCTTCTCAGGAATCGTTTTGCGAATCTATATTCATTTTCAATTTATAATATTTTACTTTTCATTGAGCGATAAAGATTAATGTTTGATATTTAGTATTATCCTATTTTGGTATTTTTCTCCTAAGATATTCAAGATTTTATCTTTAAGAAATTACAGAGGAGCACCACCTCTATAAAAAATGTAGGGGGATATTGTATCCTCATGAGGTTGTTGTTTGAACCTTAATATATTTAAACATGAATAGTCTGTGTGTGTGTGTGTGTGTGTGTGTGTAAATAGTTATTTCTATTTGTTAATTGTGTTTCATTTTCTTGTTTCATTTTAGCTTAATTTTAAGTTCCCCATTGTAATTTATAACAATTTTTTCCTATTGTATTTTATTTATTTTTCTATTATATATATGTGTGTGTGTGTGTGTGTGTGTGTGTGTGTGGTATTGTATTTATTTAATTATTTATTTTCATTTATTATTATATTTTGATTTTCCCTCCCTCACCACATTTCACTTCGACTTAATGTTTTTGGGATTCATTCCCATCATGATTCATCTCCATCTCTCAGTAAATTCCCATCGTGAATTATCGTTAAGAAATGCCTCCTACTTTTCTGAGAATCCCCTCCTCCCCTCACAAATACCTTAACATTACATTATTTTAATATAGTTTGGGGACTTAGGATATCGACATTTCTCCATCGAAGTTTACCCATCGGAACTAACCCATCTGAAGTATTTCTTCGGAGGTTTTACTTCGCTGGAAATTTTTAATTTACTCACCTCACATTAGAGTTTACCAAAGCCCAAACACTTGGGATTATTTTAATATCATTTCAAGAATTAGGATTATATGCACATTTCAGAATCAACCCATCAAAACGTACCCCATTTAAGATCTCGTATTTAAAAATATATAGAGAGAATAGAAGAGGCCTAGATTTAATTAAAAAATGGGTTGTGAAATGTTCAGGAAGCCATAGCTAGATTTCCATGGGGAAAAATTAGACCTACAAGAACATACTGGAAAGGTTAAACAGAGAAGAAGAAGATTGAACAATTGTATTCACCAAACTAACACCAAAAAATACCCATAAAATTCAAAGAACGAAGGAAGATGCAAATGAGTAGAATTAATGATATTTTAATAAATATCACTCATGAACATCATATGGAATGAGATTGACTAATCAAAATACTCTTTGAATTCTGTTTATAATTCTTGTTTTGTTGGTTGTGGAGCCTGATTATCTTCCTTATTCAGAGGTCTTTGTTTTCAGTCGTTTTTATACCCCATGAAGACTTTACACCCCAGGAGAATGTACACTCCTCCACATGAGGGAGTAAAGGGGGGGGTTACCCACCCTGCAGGAGTTCAATGGACAACGTTCCTCGATGGGGGTTCGGAGGCGAAGCCCCAAAAGGAAAAATTTCCTTGTAAATGTATATTGTAATTTCATTGTAAATATGGACCATTCATTATAAGGTCGCATATCTGATGGTAGAAGTTATGTTAGGGTTTTTTTTCCCTAGAAGACAACCCTCTTTTATGAGGGAAATGTATTGCGGCTATGTATCAGTGTGAATATTGTATTGTGTGAAAGGAGATTATCAGAGAAAGAAGATGAAGTTACAGTGGGTGTGTTGTAGGTTGTATCCCTTCATTTGTTGGATAATAATAAAGGAAGGACCTGGCAATTTCTCTGGTGGATGTATCCCACACTGGGTGAACCACGCATATCTGTGTCTCTATTGTATTGTGTATCTTTCATTTTTTTATTTCAACATTTATTTTATTTTATTACTCCATGATCCTGTTTTTCTAACAACTGGTATCCGAGCAAAAGGTAACTTGTAGGAAAAGAGGTTTCCTAGTTCGAGTGGGAGCAATGGGAGAAGATGGAAAGTTTAGGGTCGAGAAATTTAATGGACAAAACTACTAGTTATGGAAGATGCAGATGGAAGATTATTATATGAGAAGGATCTATTCCTACCATTGGGTGGAATAACAAAGAAGTTGATGGCCATGAAGGATGAAGAATGGGAGATTCTTGACAGAAAGGCTCTAGGAACGATATGGTTGGGCCTGGTAGCATCGGTGGATTTCAATATTTCGAAATAAAAGACAATGAAGGAGATAATGGAAGCATTAGCTAAACTGTATGAAAAAACTTCGGCATCCAATGAGGTATTTCTAATGAAGAGATTATTTAATATGAAGATGTCAGAAGGTGGGTCTATTGTAGATCATTTAAATGAATTTAACACAGTTACTAATCAACTAAGTTCTATAAACGTGGACTTTTATGATGAAGTTAGAGATCTTCTGATCTTGTGCTCATTGCCAGAAAGTTGCAACGACTTGGTCATGGATGTAAGTAACTCTGTCTTTGGTTCAAATACTTTAAAATTTTATGATGTTGTTGGTCTTATCCTTAGCAAGGAAATGTGACGGAAAAGCACATGTGGGACATCAGGTAATGCATTGAACATGGAGAACAGGGGAAGACAAAATGATAGAGGAAAGGGCTCAAGAAACCGTGGGAATTCTAGGAAGGGAAGATCCAAATCTAGTTTGGGAAAGATAGAGTATTGGAATTGTGGGAAGAAAGGACATTTGAAGAAAGATTTTAGAGCTCCAAAGAAACAAAGAGATGGACAATAGGAGAAAAATCAAGAAGCAAATGTAATAGGTGATGTGTTACAAGATGCATTGATTCTTTCTGTAGATAATATTTATGAGTCTTGGGTAGTAGATTAGGGGGCTTCATTTCATGCCACACCCCATAGGAAACATTTTTTAGATTATGTTCAAGGTGATTTTGGACAGGTTCATTTGGGTGATGATGCACCATAAAAAATTGTTGGAATGGGAAAGGTAAAAATAAAGCAAAGCAATGGAAACAGATGGTTGTTGAAAGAGGTAAGACATGTTCCGGATCTAAGGAAAAATCTAATTTCAATAGGGCAGTTGGCAGGTGAAGGTTGTATATCCATATTTATAGATAAGGTGTGGAAGGTCACCAAAGGATCACTGATGATAGAAAAAGGAGAGAAGGTAGGTACATTGTATTTATGTATTGGTAATACTAACTTTTATATCTATTTAGCTTCTACAAGATTGGATACAACACTGTGGAATCATATGCTTAGAAACATGAGTGAGAAGGGAATGTAGACACTTTACAAAAGAATTTTGTTTTTCGATCTTAAACAAATTGATTTGGATTTGGAAAACATAAGAGAGTCATATTTCTCAGAGTCAGAAAAGAAAAGAAGAGTGAAAGGTTAGATCTTGTGCATATAGATGTATGAGGACCATCTTAGGTATCATCTATTGATGGCTCTCGTTATTATGTTACTTTTATTGATGATGCAACTAGAAAAACTTGGGTTTATTGCATTCGACAAAAATCTGATGTTTTTGATACTTTTAAGAAATGGAAATATTTGGTTGAGAATGAGACATGAAAAAGGTTGAAGTGTCTCAGATCAGACAATGGAGGTGAATATTGCAGCAAGGAGTTTTATTATTAGTTTTCATACCATGGGATTCGTAGAGAGAAGACAGTTCTAGGAACACCACAAGAAAATGGTGTGTCAGAAAGGATGAACAGGGAAATCATGGAGTGTGCAAGGAGTATGAGATTGCATGTTGGTTTTCCCTTACAGTTCTGGGTAGATGTTGTAGATACTGTTGTTTACTTAATAAACAGAGGACCTTCAAGCTCTTTGGATGGTATAATTCCAAAGTAGGCATGGACAGGAAAAAAGGTAAACTATTTTTTTTTAAGACTTTAGGTTGTGAATCATTTGTCCATATTGATAAAGAAAATAAAACAAAGCTTGAGGCAAAATCCAAGAAGTGTACCTTTATTGGATACGGTGTTAATGTTTTTTGTTATCACTTATGGGATTATGAAAATAACAAAATCATTAGGAGTAGAGATTTCATATTCAATGAGAAGGTCATGTACAAAGATCAATTGCAGGGAAAGAAACATGAAAAAGAAAAACCAGAATGCACAATGTTTGATGAGATCATTGGAAAAAAAATTCCAAAGGTACCAGAAAATCAAAATGTAAAACATTGGGATCATGAGGTACCTCAAACTCCTTCAAGTGTTGTTAAAATATCTACCAAGTTAAGTAGACCCCTTGAACGATACTCTCCTTCGTTCTATTATATATTGTTGATTGATTCTGGTGAACGAGAATGTTATGAAGAGGCAATGCAGGTAGACACCAAAAAGAAGTGGGAGAAAGGAATGAAAGAGGAAATGGATTCCTTGGTAAATAACCTAACTTGGGACTTGGTTCATTTTCCTGCAGGAAAAAGAGCATTGTAGAATAAATGGGTTTACAAGTTGAAGGAAGAATATCGAGGAAAAAAACGGTACAAGGCTAGACTTGTTGTAAAGGGGTTTGCACAAAAGAAAGGTATAATTTTTGATGAAATTTTCTATTGTTTTTAAAATGACTTCAATTAGGAATATTTTAAGTCTTGTGGAAGTAGAAAATTTTCATCTTGAACAATTATATGTAAAAACAACTTGTCTCCATGGGGATTTGGAGGAAGAGATTTATATGCAACAACCAGAAGGGTATGAGGTCAAAGGGAAGGAGAATTTGGTATGGAGGTTGAAGAAGATCTTGTACGGCCTCAAACACGCTCCAAGGAAGTGGTATTTCAATTTTGACAGGTTTATGACAGAACAAGGTTATAGTAGATGTCATTATGATCACTATGTTTATTTTAAAAGGATAGAAAATGGAAGTTGTATTATCTTTCTATTGTATGTAGATGACATGCTTGGTGTTGGATCTAATATGGAGGATATAAATGTGCTCAAGAAGAAATTATCTAATTCATTTGTGATGAAGGATTTGGGTGTTGCAAAGAAAATCCTTGGTATTAGAATAACAAGAGACAGGGAAAATCATAAATTGACATTGTCTCGGTATGAGTACATAGAGAAGGTGTTGGAGAGGTTTAGAATGCAGAATGCAAAACCAATTAGTACACCTTTGGCCATCCATTTCAAATTAACTAAGGAAATGTGTCCCAAGACATGGGAGGAGATATAATACATGTCCAGGGTCTCTTATTCATCAACAATTGGCAACTTGATGTATGTGATGGTTTGCACAAGACCAGATATTCAACATGCAGTGGGAGTTGTGAGAAGGTATATCAACAATCTAGGTAGATAACATTGGGAGGCACTAAAGTGGATTATCATGTATTTGAGAGGTACTCCTATTCATGCATTATGTTTTGGAGGTTCATACATTGTTCTACAAGGATATATTGATTCATATATGGCAGGTGATAAAGATAGTAGGAGGAACACCACAGGGTATGTTTTTACTATAGGTGGAACAACAATTAGTTGGATTTTGAAACTGCAAAGGGTTGTTGCACTTTAGACAACAGAGGCAGAGTATGTTTTTTCTACAGAGGCTAGTAAAGAGATGACTTGTTTACAGAGGTTTATGGAGGAATTGGGAAAGAAGCAGGATAATAGCAGGTTGTACTGTGAAAATGAGAATGTCATTCATCTTGCAAAGAACTCATCCTTCCATTCTAATAATAAGTATATACAACTCAGGTACAATTTGATATGATCTATCCTGGAAGATGCACATTTAAAGTTGGAAAAGATACACACTAGCTAGAATCCTGCAGACCTGTTAACAAAGGGAATAACCAGGGAGAAACTAAGTTCCTGCTCAGTTTCAGTTGGTCTTCAAGCATGAAGGTGAACATGATAAATTTTCCAGGTACAGGAAGGATCATAGTCCAGCAGATACAATAGTGGTGGAGTTGTTGAGATCAGTATCCAAGTGGGAGATTGTTGGTTGTGGAGCCTGATTATCTTCTTGATTCAGAGGTATTTGTTTTCAATCGTGTTTATACCCCATGAAGACTTTACACCCCAGAAGAATGTACACTCCTCCACGTGGGGATTTTAGGGGGGGTTACCTCCCTTGTGCGGTTCAGGGGCAAGCGGGTCCCCGAAGGAAAAATTTCCTTGTAAATGTCTATTGTAATTTCATTGTAAATTTGGATCGTTCATTATAAGGTCACGGATCTAACGGTAGATGTTATGTTAGGGTTTTTTTCCCTAGAAGGAAACCCTCTTTTATGAGGGAAATGTATTTAGGCTATGTATCAATGTGAATATTGTATTATGTGAGAGGAGATTGTGAGAGATTTACAACGGGTGTGTTGTAGGTTGTATCATTTCATTTGAGGGATAATAATAAAGGAAGGAACTAAAACTTTCTCTGGTGGACATATCCCACACTGGGTGAACCACGTATATCTGTGTCTCTATTGTATTCTGTATATTCTATGTTTTATTTCCACATTTATTTTATTTTATTGCTCTGTGATCCTGTTTTTCTAACATGTTTATCGATTTACGAAACTATAATAGAAATTTAAAGTTTATGGTAACAAAACCAAGGAAGAGGAAATGAGAATTTGTAACTGAACAAAACGTAACAACCACGAGAACTAAGCCTCTCTTGTTTTATAAAAGAAAACTTGTTGAATGTAAGGAGGAACTTTTTCCCATTGTTTGATGATGATATTATTATCTCATCAATGAAGAGAAAAAGACATTTTGAGATCATGATTGTTATCAAATACTTTTGGGACTACTTTATTGATGGGTTTGTTATTTAAGTTTTTCTTACTGCTTGTCTAATGAACTATTTCTATGTTTAGTATTTGGAATACTTATGTTGTTGTGATTTATACTGAGTATAGGGATGACGTTACAGGTCTTATCTGCAACTATTTTTTATCATATTTTCAATATCACTATTTTAATGTATTCTTTCCTGACATGAACTATTTCTACTGTAACATACCCCATCCATCAACACCTTTGTCAAGAAACTCTACCAAAATACCTTGTCCTTTACAACTATCTCAAATACCAATTTATAGCATACCCCGACCATCAACACCTCTGATGGGCAACACTACCAAAATACCTTGTCCTCTACAACTAGCTCTGATACCAATTTGTGACGTCCCCAACGATCAACAGGTCGAGAAACGCCACTGCGGAACATACATACATACATACATACATACATACATACATACATACATACATACATACATACATACATACATACATACATACATACATACATACATACATACATACA
>JASDQU010104137.1:139124-150719 GCA_032191745.1 Picea mariana | reverse complement strand
GTAATTGATAATAATTCCTACATGCAACAGAACACATGATATCATTTCAAGAATCACAGACATGCATAACATACATAATTAAGCACATAAATGATACTTATATTTTAACTGGAGTAAAACCACCAACTGCATGCAGACCTTCCACGAACCTCCCAGCCTTATACCACACTGTTCATCACTCTTAGCAGTAGGTCACCCCTGAGCTGGGACTGAACTCCACCGAGTAAGGGATTCGTAGGCTAGGCAAGGTCAATAGGGAGTCACATAGTTTAAGAGAAAGGATTCTCTCCCAGGAGCCACTTATGCCCACTACTCATAGAATCTCATTCCCCACATGCCTTTCCCACCCCATGAGTATACACCTTCACTGTCACATAGTCCATCGGCTTCTCCACTTCCTTATCTTGGGCTTCAACAATAGGCCAAACTGGAATTTTCAGAGCTCTGTAGCATCTATGGGACTCCCTCCAAAAGAACTCACTTCCTTAGCACACTCTCTCACCTAGAGAGAGTTTCTCACACTCCTGACAACCTTCTTCTTCAATCCACAACAACCTCTCTCACCTGGAGAGAGAGTTGCTCACAGGCCTGACAACCTGCTTCTTCAACGATGGGCTTGGAAACCTACCTCTTCAAACCAAAATAGCTAAGTCGGGTAAGACAAGGGATGTATCCATAATTTATAGAAGTGACAAATGGTCACGGGTTCAGTAATGGATCAATTGGTTGGTTGTGTGCTTTCTCAGTGCGTGAATGAACTCGTGAGGAGATATGGAGCAGACGGTTCTAGCATAGCCAAGATGGTGAGCATGAGATCCAAAATTGTGTGTGTGAATTCCCCTACCTGCGTGAGTGTGTGCATCCTATGTGTGAGCACATGAGAGACCCCCAACAACAATAATCCCCCCCGCCCTTAAGACTTCATGTGCCTGAGACAACACATGTCACTCATGAAGCACGTTCCTTCCCTTTGGAAGTCACATGTCCTTCCCCCAAGGAACTTAGGATAAAAACATATCCTTTTAAACAACTTTTGGAATAATAATAAATTATTATTCCCTTGGACTTAATCCCTTTGGCTTAGGCCCTCTTTCCAAACTCTCATCCCCCTCTCCCTTACACAACCTGGTGGAGCTTAGTCCCCAATTCTCTTTTATCATGGTCGGTCTACATGGAACGATGTTTTTATATAATATGAATATTTACATGTACAAAATAGGCTCCTAGCCTTTAACACCTACGCTCTCCGGCCTAATAAACACATAATCCCACCAGCTTATAGTTTCTCGGCTCACCAACCTACAAAACATGTTTACAATTCAAAATACAATTGGGGCTCGTCCTAGGGGTATTACATCTACTATCAAAAATATAATTTAAATTGTCTTCATCTATTAGTTTTTCTCCTGCACATGTTAGGTTAGAGGTAGTTAGATTAGATTAGTTTTTTTTTCATTTTAGATTAGAATTAGATTCAATTAGAGTTATTTGGGGGACAATTTATTGTCTTTCCCTTTTTCATATTTTAATTCACAGTGGCAACCAGGCCTACGTATTGGTCAAAAATGCTACCCCAAATGAGAGTAGGTCGGATTGGGATCTACCCTTGGGAATTCTCCCTTTCCTTCTTGACATGCCATTTGGACCCATCAATAGAGAGCATAAAAGAAGAGCTTGGAGTTAGAGAAACCATGGAGGGTGAATTCTGGAGTGTATTTGGATAAGAATACTAGAGATCTAGGTTGTAAGGCCTAAAGAGTGAACTCATGTGTGATTTTCACTATAACAACAAGTGATTACTACTATTTTCCTGATAGTTTTCCTTGCAGTCAGTGCCCTTGAGTTTCCTAGTAGAGATATTCCTGGTTACTTGTGCCAGAGAGACTCTGATAAAAAAGTGGGACACCCAATGGAATGAGAGTAGTGAAGGGGTGCATTCCTTCAGTTGGGCAAKTCAAGAGGAAGAGAGATGGTGGAAAATTAGGATAGTTGTAGGAGAATACCAGTGGGTTATGGGATTTTCTAAGGTGAGAGAGGATAGTGAGAGACCACCCTATTTTGTGGATTAGTAKCCCCATMTAGGGGGTGAATTTTTGTTGATATTTTCAAGAATTCTGTGCTTGGGTAGAACATCCATCTAAAGAAGTTGGTTTCACAATAGTTTTTAAAAGATAAGTGTTTTATATTGTTTCTCTATTAAATTATGAGTTTAATTGTTGTGTAATAAATCTGTGTTTGAGAATGATTTATAAGATGATGCATTTAATTTTATTAGCTTCATTTTATGTTTATTTTATAATTTTTTAGATTCATTTAGTTCATGATATCAAACAATAGTTAAATCCATATGTAATTTGTAGCTGGTAAGCTACAGAAAATTAGTTAGCTGCAAATTTTTAATTTTATGAGTATTTCCATGTAGTAATGACCCTCACTTTATCTTCGGGTCATTACAAGGTTCAAGTCCCTCAAGTGATAGTTTGTAATGTCTTAGAGCCTTGTTTTTTACCGTCCTTGTGCCCTGACCATCCTCAAAATGAGGAGAAGTACTCGAATGTTTGCTCAAGGAAAATTTCCTTTGGAAAAGAAAAAATTAGCAATTGCAATATCCTTTTATGCAATAAAATATGTTAACCTCATGGTGGTTATCGTTTTTTTCCTACTTGTCTCATTTATTATCTCTATGTGTTATGGAATGGGATTTTCCAACCTTTTAGTTTCATACAAAGTTTTTTTGAACTAATGTTTGATGGATAGAATATTTTGAATGAGTTTTCATAGAATCACATTGAATTGTATTATATCCATTTCCAACATCCCATGGACCTCAATCCTTGTATTTATCACAAATATTTCACTTCATATGAGTCCTTCCATCTATAACATTGATACTATACACTGAAAGATTTTTTATCTTCCACTCTTATTGAAATTTTGGAGGAGGTCTTCCTTCTCCTTGGAATACTAGATGATGGCCAAGAATTTGTAAATAATAAACAAGCTCTTCCTCCATGTCTTCATTAGTTTCATCATTCAAATTAGGTGTATATGAAATGTCTTCAACATTATAATTTTTTGAAATTTTAAAATATCCACAAAATTTGTCCAAAGTTGATTTACCCTTCTTTTTTGGAGGAATTTCTATTTAAATAACTTATGTATAGACAAAACAATAACAATAAAAAAATAAATTTTGAAACTAGAAAAAAAACTCATAAATCATCCACATTGATATTATTTCCATCCCATGAACCATTACATATTTAATGAATAACAAAACACATATTTAAACATAATGATTGTGAGGCTACCATATATAAAAACTCTAACATAAATTCTAATGAACCATTACAATTTTGGTTGTGTTCCAAGAGTCACCACACAAAGGATGAACTATCTTATAATTATGGTGAAAATGTTACACAACTCATTAAAGCTTACTTACATTTTCTAATATCAATGTAAATTATGTATGGTCTAATTTCAATATAAACTATATAAGTATGGGATTATTAATGTGAATCCCTTTTTAACTATTTTAAGGATTTTATGTTAAAAAAACATTGACATGCTCTTGTCATTAAATGACTTACTAGGTAATATGATATTCTTATAATTCTACATATATTACATACACCCCGATATTTTTTCCTTGTTTTCCTATATTTATTAGTCATTATTGAGAGTCACCTATTTTTTAGGAACCTCTCCTACATTCTAGGAGAATATTCGCTTTAGTTGACTAGTAGAGTGGAGTCATTCAAGGAAATTTTGGTTTTATCATCTAGTAACCTTAGGATCATCACCAATAATGCATACTTACCTTGGGATCATCACAAAGAAGGTGCATTCCTTGTGCATTCTTGATCTCCTCGTCATTTTACTATGCTCTGTCTAGTAAACTGAAGACTACATGACTAGTTGAATAGGACTAGGTGGTAGTTAATTATTGTAACTTCCTTAGTGTGTCCAAATATTTCTACACCACCACTATGGTGCATTATTTGAGCTATACAAAGTATGTCATGTGTATGTTATCATTCGTTCATTTTGTTAATACAATTCTATTCTTTTCTCTCCAATTTTTCTCTCGTCTTCTCACTTTTGCAAGTTATACTCATTTTTATACTAGATAGAGCTCTTGTGTAGGTACTCACCATATTTTACAGGGTATCATATCCAACATGCTACTGGCAAAAAGGTGCACCATAATTTTTCTTCAAAGGTACTCAATATTGAAGAACATGGAAATAATGGAATCTCTGTCATCTACAATTCTCACCTCGTACAACTATTTTTAATGGAAGTAAACGATGGGGATTTTTCTTAGAGGTAGAGGATTGTACAAGTTTACCATGGATATGGAAAAAAGAACCCACATCAGCCACTGAAAAATCCATATGCCTCAATAGAATGGATGAGGCTTATGGATCCCTTCGCATGCACATGTCCCCTGAGTTGTTGTTTCATGTATCAACTTGTAAAACTCCAAATGAGATCTGGACCACCATGGAAGGACTCGTTGGAAAACAAGATGAGATGAGAGGCCACATGCTTGAGGTTTAATTACTTGCATTGGATCTTAAATTGTTTGAAAATATCCATGATTTCTTTACAAAGTACAAGGATTTGTTGTTGCAACTCAAGGCTTGTGGAGTTGACAAATCAAAAGAGGAAAAGTGAATGGTTCTCACAATTTTTACGAAACTTGGTCCAAATAATCTATATTTTTTTCCATATTCCACACTCAGAGATTCACTACTAGAGCATCTTGGACTATGCCCTCTTTGGATATCTTCATTGAGGCCCTAATTTAGGATAAATATAAACTCATCAAAATGGGTATAATAAAAAACCTCCAAAGCACATGCACTTGCACATAATGAAAATAGTTCTCAAAATCAGAAATCTAAAGTGAAAGGAAAAACCAAGTCACATGAATAGTCTAAGAAGGAAGGGTACTCCAAACCCTTTAATGATTTCTCGATATCCAAAAATGGAAAAGGAAAGAAAGGACAAAAGTTTACCTACTACAATCGAGGATTCCATCCAGAATCTGCATGCATGAAGAAGAGAATAGACCTTATGACTCATATTATTCAAAAGAACAACCTTGGGGATATAATTCTCGAGGGTGCCGAGAAGAAATCAAAATATCGTTCTCCCAAAGGTCATCATCATGCATTAGTTTCAATTCACTCTTCTTATGATATCTAGAACATGGATTCAGGTGCATACCACCATATGGATTATGTTATCACTCCAGGAAACTCTCTTAGGTTGTATCTCAGAGATGCCTGGTAACTTAACTAATATCTTGATAGTGTATAATAATATCTTAATTGGATCAAGTCATATGACAAACTCAGACCTTCTCTCTCAAGACATGCAAAAACATAACCAGGTGACAAGGCTTTTAACTCTCACTGTTCAGAGGGTTTGTAACTTAAGTGAATGTATGGAGAATTCTTACTATGCCAACAGACTCACACATAAAGATATATGAATGGCCAATCACAATGACTAAAAGATATTTCCAATTCAACTCATCAGAGAAAAGATAGGATAACATCTATTAGTCTTTAGACAAACAGAATAAACATGAATTAAACATCCATGTGTAAATATAGAATAGACAGAGAAAATATGAATCTGAACAGGTAATGCAAAAGAAAATTGTATTATTTGGTCTGCAAATGAGAAGATTAAGTACAGAGTGTGAAAAAGTCTCCAAAGTCGAACCCCTTCCTTCTTCTGAAGTCTTAGGCTTTATAGCCCTTACAAAATAGTTCCAGATCCTAAAATCATGGATCTCAGAATTACAAGCGAGTACAAATCTAATCAATTACATGATTCTAGGAAAAAGATCATATTCTCAAGGAGCAATTTGATTCATAATTTGATATTCAACATATTCGACCTCTTCAACAAACTTCTAGTGATGACAAGGAAACTTGAGATCCTTCTTTGACAGCTAGTCATATCTTCAATTGAAAATTGGAAAAATTCATAACCTATTTGCCTTTTATATGCCTCGAATCTATGATAACCTTTATAGTCTTTGAAAGCTACACAAGCTTTCATTAGCTTCTGGACGAAGTTGAAAATGCCACCTTGATAGACAAGTCATTTTTTTCCAAACTTAAGCAGCAAACACAATCTTCTCCTCCTGTTGGCACCCTTTAAAACTAGAACAGAAATCCAATAATGATGCCATTAATTATTATATATCATTAAAAACCTTCTTCATGGCATTCGGATCAAGGAAACTCGAATCTATGAAAAAAGAGTGCTTCTCTTCCATTTATGTGATTTCGATGGCTTAGAGGCCTGAAATGGAGTAGGGTTAGCTACCGAAAGTGGAACTTTCAGTGGCTTAGAGTGCCTGTTGAAACTCGTGCAAGCCATTGAAACCGTAGGCTTGTGAAATCCTTTAAAAAATTCTCCCAGCTCTAGAATTCCATTCATTTTTATCTAAATCACTTATTGGTGATAATGTAGGGCTCGGTAACAAAGTATATGATGTTGCATTCATGTATTCGCTACCATAAAACTTTTTTATAGGCTCAAGATTCTGTCATCATAGAAATGGATTTTTCAACACCTTCAAAACCTTTTGTATCAAGAAATAGATGTCTTCACTCCTTCAATTTCCGTTTCTATGGTTTATCCTAAACTCAAATGTCGTTTTTTTTTGTTTCATGCATATGCCCAACACCAAAACTACAACTATTGCGATATGAATTTCTAGTTCTTTTGCAAGTATGGTTTTGTATGCCCAGAGTCTGGCTCTACAATAAGCAGCGCTCGGTGATAATAGGAATCTTTGACTCTATGTTGTGAAATAGTGGAGGAGCATCCCATCCAACCCTTAGAGAAAGAAATTTTGTCTCTGTGATACCAATCATCTACCACATGTTGCAGAGAATTCCTCTGTCTACAAGATCTTTGCCTGCGCACCAAGACCACGAGCCATAAAGATTCATGTGACTCTTTAGCTGAAATACAAGGTAGAAGGCATATGCTACAAGCATAATACTGCAACTAGATTTTAAAAGGAATAATTTTTATCATCCACTATGCAATTTTGTGTGCCTGTATCGCAATAAGCATGAGCCAAATGATCAGATCTACATGAATTCGGTCACACCTGTATTTCATTGGAGGATCAAACCGACATCTACCATGTCTATTGACATTTCCACCTCTTTGTGGCACTTTGACATTTTAAACTCCTCTACCTATAAACTCTGTGGGCACCTACATCATCAATTACGTGGTTCATTCTTTTTCGTGGCCCGATACCTACAAATGAAATTCCTTAGACATCTGTGCAATAATAACCAAAACTTGACCTCCCTTCCTTCTGCTCGTGGCTCCCTTTGCATCCGGTCTCATGCCTGCATTAATTTTAACTAACAGTGCATGGACAGATTCCACATTTCACGTGAATTCATATAGTATAATCTTTACATATGGCGAGGTTTATTAGGTAAAATCAATGAGATATGTAAGAATATTGATGTTGGCTCAGCATTAAGAATGTGGTTTGGTAGGTTACATAACATATGGGCTTGGTTGATAGACTAGACTCGTGGATTGACTACATGACTTAACTCGTGGGTCCTCCAAAATAAAACCATAAAACCCGAGAGATCTTTAGCATGAGAATTGGCCTAGTGGCTAAGTACGAGAATTAAACATATGGCTTCGCTCGACTCATGGTGTTAGCATAAGAATAGGACATGTAGTTTTGACTTATGGTTTTGGTTTGATATGGCTTAGGTTTAGGATAGTTTAGGAATAAAACACTTAAGTGCACACATCACTTTTTGCTTAGGAATTTTAGAAATAAAATATACATTTCATTTCAAAGTATAAAAAAGTCATAAAAACTAGGTTTTAGGAAGCACTGATGATGCTTTGAAATGTAGGTGAAAATGATCACATAGAGCTGTGATGAAGATCTGGAAGTTAAAATACTGGCTAGAAAACTTTAGAAATGAGCGTATTGAATAAAAGTTGAGAAGACACTCCAAAAATACCAGTGCATTTTTTATCGCTAACATCTAGCTCCAACTGGTATGGAGACCTCCCTATGAGGTTTCCAAGAACCTAGTAGTTCCAGTTGCCTTTAGCATTGGGTATGGAGTCATCTGGCCTTTAGAACTAATCCTCTGCAAACCTGTAAACTGCCTATAACCTACTCTGCTTATTCATGAAAACAACTGAAAAACAATCTAACTGCTCATATGAAAAGATTATTCTCTTATCTATTCCAACTCTAACTATTATACTGATGCTTAATCAAGTAAACTCGTGCTTCCAATGAAGCCATGTCAAAAACTGATTTACTGAACCTGTTCTTGATCTTGACCCAAAAAATAATGGAAGCCATATCATGCAGAAATATAATTTGAAAAGATGATAAGACTGTCCTTCATTCGAAAAAAATGTTTTGATATTAATGTTTCTCATGGATTCCATAAAATCAGCAAAAGGGTCATGAAAGACCCAAATAAATACCTCTTCATGCTGCTGATCCAACTGACTGTATTGCAGCTGCTTATTGCTTTCACTAATCTCAATGCTAAAATTGGATTGCTCAACCTTTGTCGGAGAAAAATGCAAGCTTAACAACTGATCTGAACCTTTCTTCTCCCCTTCACCATATCTCTATAATCTGAATCCATCATGATGATATGCTGGCTCATCATAGCTAACAATTTCCTCTCCAACAATAATATCTTTGTAGGACATATCAAAACTAAAAATATCTTCATTGGACTTCTGAGCAACTAATTTGTAACAAGCATCAATCATAGCATGCACACATTTTTTATCATCTCTCTGCTGAAAAGAAGAACTAGATGAAATTTGAGTAAACAAAAATTCTTCACAAGCCTTAACATATTCTTCCTCATCACTGTATTGATCAAATATAGGAGTATCAAGGTAAGATCCTAATGACACAGATGAAGCTTCTCAAATAGTAGGATCAACAATAAAATCTCAAAACAGATCTGGAAAAATATCACCTTGTTCCTTATGGTTACTGCAACTTCCCCTGATATGCAAATCTGGAAAATGTGGGTTTCCCTCAACATCTACTGCAGATTCAAATCCATCACATGCTAATCTGTCCATCTGCTCTTTTTTATCTGAGATCTCAAAAGAAAAGACTTAGTTTTTATGTGAATTAGAAACAACAGGTACATTTGATATGATGTCAACAGTATCTACAAACTTGATGTCAAAATGGAGGTCATCTAGAACCTTTGGATCTTTATGAAAAGTATCCTCTTCAACCACATACTTTTTCAGCACAATCATACTTTTCATGTCCATTAATTTGACAAAACAAATTATATTCATGACAACATTCTGGAAAAAGGGCATCAGCTGAAAAGTCATCTTTACAGAACAAATTGAATGCATCATGAAAAACTTTCAAAGAGCTGATACTGGCAGTTGGAAGAGATATACACGAGTCAGGGGCTGCTCCTTTCAATGAAAATATGAAAAGCTTGATCTTGACATCCTCATGCACAATATGATGTTCAAGAATAAACTCATAGAAATCTAGCAGATGTTCAGGCGAAACCTCCCAATATTATCCTTTAAATGTAGGAAGAATACCTTCCCATTCATCTCTACCAGGTACTAGATTAGGGAAACCAACAATATTGGAAAAATCACAGAAAGCATACCTTTTCGCTAAGATCTTTTTCATTTCATACTAGTGGAGTCGCCAACAGATTTATGAAAAATGAAATTGTCACGAGCTTGGTTACACATACAGCTTGAATGGGATGGCGGTTTAATACACTTGCTGCCTTTAGTCTTCAGAAATAATAGATCGTTCACTTTCTCCCTTTAGTGCTTGGGTGGGGTATTGATTCACTTACAGCAGGAGGGAGTGGGGATAGCATTTCGATACTTGCCCCTTTAGGACTCAGTACTCACGACGCTAACAAAGCTAATTAAGCATTAGAACATATATAATAATAAAAGAAACAAAGAAAGAGCTAATAGAGAGAGCTAAGAGTTAATCGCTAATAACTAAGAGCTAATAGAACTAATAGAGCTAGATAGCTAATAGAACAAGAAACTATAAAATGAACCTACAAAGCTAAACTAGAGCATAGATATAGATAGATTAAAACTATATGGCGCATAGCGCAGAGAACCGATAAGAGTTGAATCTGTTCTTCATGAAGTCACCAGATAGATGATTGCAACTGAATATATGTACATACTTTGTCTATCATCAAAGTTGGATCTTGTCATCTCCCAAGGAATCTGAGCTTCAATCTCCTCTCCCCGGCAATGGCACCAATTTGTTATCACTCCAGAAAACTCTCTTAGGTTGTATCTCATAGATGCCTGGTAACTTAACTAATATATCGATAGTGTATAATAATCTCTTAATTGGATCAAGTCAGATGGCTAACTCAGACCTGCTCTCTCAAGACATGCATAAACATAACCAAATGACAATAATTTTAACTCTCACTGTTCATAGGGTTTGTAACTTAAGTGAATGTATGGAGAATTATTGCTATGCTAGCAAACTCACACATAAAGATATATGAATGGCCAGTCACAATGAGTAAAAGATATTTGCAATTCAACTCATGAAAGAAAAGATAGCATAACAACTATCAGGCTTTAGACAAACAGAATAAACACGAATTAAATATCCATGTGCAAATATAGAATAGACAGAGAAAATATGAATCTGAACAGGTAATGCAAAATAAATTTGTATTATTTGGTTTACAAATGAGAAGCTTAAGTATAGAGTGTGAAAAAGTCTCCAAAGTTGAACCCCTTCCTTCTTTTGAAGTCTTAGGCTTTATAGACCTTACAAAACAGTTCCAAATCCTCAAATCATGGATCTTAGAATTACAAGTGAGTACAAATCTAATCAATTACATGATTCTAGGAAAAATATCCTATTCTCAAGGAGCAATTTGATTCATAATTTGATCTTCAACATATTCGACCTCTTCAACAAAATTCTAGTGATGACAAGGCAACTTGAGATCCTTCTTTGACAACTAGTCATATCTTCAACCGAAAATTGGAAAACTTCATAACCTATTTACCTTTTATATGCCTCGAATCTTTGATAACCTTTATATTCTTCAACAGTTTCACAAGCTTTCATTAGCTGCTGGATGAAGTTGAAAATGCCACCTTGACAGACAGGTCATTTTTTTCCAAACTTAGGCAGCAAACACAATATTCTCCTCTTGGTGGAACCCTTTAAAACTAGAACAGAAACCCAATAATGATGCCATTAATTATTATATATCATTAAAAACTATCTTCATGGAATTCGGATCAAGGAAACTTGAACCTGTGCAAAAAGTGTTAAGAACCAAATACCAATATAGCATAGAAAAACCTCAGAAAAAGTACTCAACACCTTGAAAAAGAGATAATTTTAGATAATAAGCCTCTTTGAGGGGGCAACCTCCTTTTACCCCACTTAAATTTTCAAGTACAAGATGATTCAAAATGAAAATGTCTCCTTGGTATATATAGGAGACTAGGAGGTATAATTACAACTAATGGCCTAAAGCCGAC
>JASDQU010104137.1:97617-137239 GCA_032191745.1 Picea mariana | reverse complement strand
GGTAACTGAACCCTTTTGCTTGAGATTTATCAATTGGCTAAAGAAGGTATTGCTCCTTGTATCCTCATAGTGTGATATCATTTCTTCCATGAAAATTGTTCAAGTGACGGGTGATTTGTGAGAAAAAAGCCATCAATACCATACAAATTGATTAGGTTCTAAATATAATGAAGCAATTCGTACCTTTTGTGTATGCGGTACATTATGGAGATCAAAGAATTGCTCCATCTGAAGTATCCATGTGATTGGGTCCTTGCCATCAAACTTCCTCATATCAATCTTAGGAATGTGATTGGTCTTCAAACCAAAGTTGGAGTTTCTCCATTCTTGATTCACCTTCATTGTGTCCTCATCATGAATTTCATGGGATGCATTTTCACTTTCAGGTGTCTTCTCTATTACGAAGTTTTTCAATACTTCCATGATCTCCCCTTTTAAACCATCCATCTTAGTATCCAACTTAGCTTCCATTGAATCCATCTTCTTTTGTAGTTCATTTATGTCCCTACGCATTTCTTCACCTTCATCAAGAGTCCAAGTAGGATTTTTTGGAGGCTTAGTTGGTGTAGAAGTTCCCTTTTTTGGTAGCATGTTGGCCAAGTATAACTTTTGAACCTTGATTTTGAGGTGGTTCTGCTAGACAATATTTATTCTATTGTATCTCCCAAGTTTCATCCTTTCTAGGTATGAAACTTTATTTTATATATTTCTCTGATATTTCTTCTCTGCAATGCCACAGTTTTGATCAAAATTGGATGTTCCAAGTGGAATTTACGATAACTTCCCCACAACTTGCCAATTTTTGTCCTTTCCAGGAGATCTCACTTGTATAGTGTGCGCCACACAAAATAATTGATATAAAATTCTGAAACTCACACCAAAAATACTACAGACTATCCAAAATCCAATGAAACTAGTCCCACTCAATTTGGATACTCTAGGAAAAAGTTATGATTGTTTTACCCAGAACACTTTCTTGAGACTAGTCAATAGGACTAGTCAAATACCCTATCTTACACAGGGTGTATCTACAAATTTAAGATCACCCAAAAGCTTAACTTTTTACCACAAATACCTTACTAATTTCTGTAAATATCCTCTAAAGTTTAGGGTATGAAATGTTACGTAAACGTTTTTATAGCAAAAATTCTGCAATGACTCATTTCAAGATGATTCCAGAACCCTGTCGTGTACAGGCTCTATCTCCAAAAGTATAAGGCCTCAGGAGCTGAATTTTGAACCCAACGTACCTTGATCCCTCTACTAAATATCCTCCAATCCTTTTATTTTGAAACGTTGTATAAAACAGGTTATAGTGAAAATTCCAAGTTGTCTCAGATGTAGCAACGAAACCCCAAGACCTTGAGCCTTGATACCATATGTTAAGAACTAAATACCAATATAGCATAGAAAAACCTCAGAAAAAGTACACAACAACTTGAAAAAGAGACAATTTCAGATAATAAGCCTCTTCGAGGGGGAAACCTCATTTTACCCCACTTAAATGTTCAAGTACAAGATGATTCAAAATGAAAATGTCTCCTTGGTATATATAGGAGACTAGGAGGTATAATTACAACTAATGGCCTAAAGCCGACATAATTAAAATAACATTACTAATATAATATGCCCCAATTAAGGGGTAATTAGCCAATATTAGGGCTTAAAAAAAAGAGTGCTTCTCTGCCCTGTCTATGCTTTCGGTGGCTTAGAGGCCTGAAATGGAGTAGGGTTAGCTACCGAAAGTGGAGCTTTCGGTGGCTTAGAGTGCTTGTTGAAACCTGTGCAAGCCGCTGAAACAACAGGCTTGTTAAATCCTTTAAAACTTTCTCCCATATCTGGAATTCCATTCATTTTTATCCAAAGCACTTATTGGTGATCATGTAGGGCTCGGGAACAAAGGATATGATGTTTCATTCTTGTCTTCGTTGCCATAAAACTTTTGTACAAGCTCATGATTCTGTCATCGTAGACTTGGATTTTTCAACACCTTCAAAACCTTCTATATCAAGAAATAGATTTATTTACTCCTTCAATATCTGTTTCTATTGTTTATCCTAAACTCAAATGCCTTTTGTTTTTTGTGTCATGCATATGCCCAACACCAAAATTGCAACTTATGCGATAGGAATTTCTAATTCTTTTGCAAATATGGTTTTGTATGCTCAGAGTCTGGCTCTACAATAAGCAGCGCTCGGTGATAATAGGAATCTTTGACTCTGTGTTGTGAAATAGTGGAGGAGCATCCCATCAAACCCTTAGAGAAAGCAAGTTTGTCTCTGTGATACCAATCATCTGCCACATGTTGTAGAGAATTCGTCTGTCTACAAGATCTCTGCCTGCGCACCAAGACCCCGAGTCATAAACATTCATGTGACTCTTTAGCTAGAATACAAGGTAGAAGGCATATGCTACAAGCATAATATTGCTGCTAGATTTTAAAAGGATTAATTCTGATTGTCCAGTATGCAATTCTGTGTGCCTGTATCGCAGTAAGCATGAGCCAGATGATCAGATCTACGTGAATTCAGTCACACCTGTATTTCATTGGAGGATCAAACCGACATCTACCATGTCTATTGACATTTCCACCTCTCCATGACACTTTGACATTTTAAACTGCTCTACCTATAAACTCTGTGGGCAACTGCATCATCAATTACGTGGTTCATTCTTTTTCGTGGCCTGATACCTGCAAATGAAATTCCTTAGACATATGTGCAATCATAACCAAAACTTGACCTCCCTTCCTGCTCCTCGTGGTGCCCTTTGCATGCAGTCTCATGCCTACATTAATTTTAACTAATAGTGCATGGACAGATTCCACATTTAACGGGAATTCAGATATTATAATCTTTACATATGGCGAGGTTTATTAGGTAAAATCAATGAGATGTGTAAAAAAATTGATGTTGGCTCGGCGTTCAGAATGTTGTTTGGTAGGTTACATAACATATGGGCTTGGTTGATAGAATAGACTCGTGGATTTACTACATGACTTAACTCGTTGTTCCTCCAAAATAAAACCATAAAACCCGAGAGATCTTTAGCATGAGAATTGGCCTAGTGGCCAAGTACGAGAATTAAACATATGGATTGGCTCGACTCATGGAGTTAGCATAAGAATAGGACATGTAGTTTTGAATTATGTTTTTGGTGTGATATGGCTTAGGTTTAGGATAGTTTAGGAATAAAACACTTAAGTGCACACATCACTTTTTGCTTAAGAATTTTAGAAATAAAATATACATTTCATTTCAAAGTATAAAGAAGTCATAAAAACTAGGGTTTAGGAAGCACTGATGATGCTTTGAAATGCAAGTGAAAATGATCACATAGAGTTGTGATGAAGATCTGGAATTTAAAATACTGGCTAGAAAACTTTAGAAATGAGTGTATTGAATAAAATTTGAGAAGACACTCCAAAAATACTAGTGCATTTTTTATCGCTAACAGATTCCACACAAGAGGTCATATCTTCTTTGACTGCATGCAATGGTCCTCCAATCCTCATGGGGGATGACTCTCCAGTCGAGGTCTCTACAAAAGGGAGAGTGGAACTCAATCATGGAAGTTTTGAGAACATCCTACATGTTCCCAAACTTTCCATGAATCTAAACTTAGTGTATCATATTACACACTCAGGCTCAGGGAAAAAAGTGTATTTCACATCAGACTCTATGTCCATATTTGATATGCAATACAACTCCATGATTGTTGTCAATGAGGTAAATCATGAATCTCGATTATACACTCTTTCTAAGTTTATTAAACTTGATTCTTATGTACTAGTTACACATGCTATTGATAGTAGTATATTATGGAACAAGAGGTTTGGTCACCTAAACTTCAGGTACATGCAACAACTTAGCAAGAAAGGGATGTTCATTGGATTACCTGATATCCACTTTTCCAAAGGGGTTTTTGAATGATGTGTCCTTAGAAAGCAACCTCAAGAGAAGTTCAAGAAGGGGAAGGCTCATAGAGCCTTCTCTCCATTGGATCTAATTCAAATTGATCTCATGGGTCCATTCCCACATCCATCCATCAACAAGGCAAGGTACGTGCTTACATTTTTGGATGGCTACTCATGTTATAATTAGGTATTTTTTCTTGGGTAGAAGTTTGGGGTCTTGAGCATCTCAAAGAGTTAAGGAATTGTTGAGACTCAATCAAGGAGAAACATCAAATCCCTTCATACAGATAATGGGGGGGAGTATGTAAAAATATGTGTTCAAAATATTTGTCTTGAGGTTGGGATACAATTGCAGCACATAGTACCATATACTTCATAGTAGAATGGGGATGCTGAGTGGAAAAACAGATCTCTTGAAGAGATGGCCTATTACATGTTACATGAAAAGGAATTTCCTCCCAATATTTGGGTTCAGCCACTTAATTATTCTAATCACATTCAGAAAAAATTCCCTCATAGATATGTTAAGGATAGGACTCCTTTTGAGTCTTGGAGCAGAAAAAAACTGGAAGTCTCCCACTTTTGTGTCTCCAGTTCACATGCATGGGCCTAGATTCCCTTTGAAAATATCAAAGCACTCAATCCACAGAGTACTTCATGTATCTTTGTTGGATACCTAGATGGTGTGAATGAATACAGACTCATTGATCCCTCTACAAAACAACCATCATTGAGCGTAGTGTTCAGTTTGAGGAAATTATTTAGTATGCTCCACATGAGCTGCATGCAAGTACTTTGGTCCTTCCACCAATTTGATATGATGAGTACACACATTCAGACTCTACTTCATATCTAAGTTCCGATACAAATTCATAGTATTCATAACATGCATGTGCATTGTTAGTATAGGCATATGAGGAGCCATAGTAGAGGCCGAAGTGGCCACAGACCATTATTCAGGATGCAAGAGATATTTCTCAAGATCAAGCGGATCTCAAGAGAAATTCATCTCAATTTTAGGATCCCCCGCATGTAATCATAGCCACTAATTCCGTGTTTCCTATAAATTGTTATGTGGTTCAGTCTTCAGACCCATAAACCTATGGAAAGGTTGTTGGGAATCCTTTTTTGGAATTATCCATGCAGGAGGAGTATAGATCCCTCATTGAGAACCAGACTTGGGATGTGGTTTTGGTTCCTTCAGGAAAGAATCTTTTCAAATTCAGATGGGGTTACAGGACAAAGAGTGTAGTGGATAGTCATGCTAGAAGATACAAGGCAAGACTAGTTTCCAAAGGCTTTTAGTACATTCATGGTATAGAATATGATGAGACATTCACTCAAGTATCGAAGATGGACTCCATTTGTTTGGCCCTTGCTATTATGACAGCCAAAGTATGGGAATTCCATCATATGTATGTGAATAATTCATTTCTTCACAGTGATCTTTCAGAGGATATTTACATGGAGTAACCACTTGGATTCATACAAGATTCATCTTTGGTTTGCAGACCCAAGAAGTCTCTCTATGGCCTCAAGCAAGCGCAGAGAGCATGGTACACCAAGATGGAATCCTACAAGTTGTTCCATAATTTTGTGAGATGAAAATATGATTCAAATGTCTACATGCTCAAGAATATTGATTCACTTCCGATTCTAGTTCTTTATGTGCATGATCTTTTGATCATTGATTTCTCCACTTTATCGATTGTTGTGGTGAAGAGGACTTTACATGACAGGTTTTTGATGACATGCATTGTTCCACTTGATCCATATTTTATGAGCAGTGTTGGTGTATATATATTCTTAGTATATTGGACTCATTTATATGTCAATCGGGGATTCGTAATCAAAAGAGTTGTTACACCATATGTGTCGAAAACAGGTAACCTATCTATGTTTGTTGTATCTAGCTCAATCAAGAAATAATTAATAACATAACACTTTGTTTTGGAATATCTGAATATTTCACACAACTTCAAACTCAGAAGATAAATCTTACAAAAACTCTCAAACAAACACCCAATTGAAAAGGATCTTGCTTAGATAACAAGTATGTTCATTATAGGCTCATGAAATGCAGAGATGAACTGAGATCTTTCTTCTTGTAGCAATTGAAATAGAAATTAGCAATTCACTTTATTCACTCTTAGAGAGAAACCAATCATAACCCTATTAATTCCAATCAAACCTTTTTTAATATAGAAAACGGTCAATATGATTGAGAGACTTCATTACATGGAGTATGAAGGTGAGAGATGAAGTCGTATAGTTTATGTACCTACTAAGAACAAAACAATCATAAATTCAAAATGATAACAATTGCTTAGTTAACAATCCCATACATCTATCCAACTCTTGCTAACTAAATATCAATCTGCAGAAATGGAAATGGAATTATCTACTCTGCTCAATGTATAACCATTCATTCACACTGATTCAAAATCAAATAAATTGGTATTGTACTTAGAAAATATTATTCCTTTAAAATCATTTGCAACACACAACTATTAAGTTTTCACACTTACACAATTAACTCACAACACAAAAAGACATGTACAGTGAGGCTTACCTTGGTTGGGGTAGTGGGCCCTTGTCGAACCAACAAGGTACCTCTGAAGAAATTAGAGACTAAAACACTTTAGTCATACTCATGAATTGCACAAAATAACATTTGCATTCCTTCAATTGATTAAGTGAATCAGAAGTTCAACATTTCATTTCTCAACATAACAACATACATCATTCTCTACTTGTTGCATACTTTATATCATCTACACAACATCCCTTTTAAAGAAGGTGAGTTGTTATAACCAAGGTCTGAGGATAATTATCAAATGTTTTCAAAATGTTACAATTGGTGATTCATATCGTATCTCAAGGGATGGAATTCATCCTCATGACACGAAGTGCATGAGTGATGAAGTCTATCATGATATCCAAACTACCTAAGGATACTTCCATCCAACTAAATTCTTGGAATCACCACCAGCATACTTGTTCAACATGTGAATCCTGTAGAAAGGGTTTTAGTGTCGGACTAGCATAGTCATAAATCTGGGTACTAGACCAATGCAATGGTGTAACCAGAATAGGTGCGGAGATGGTACCAAAAGAGGCATAGATCTGGTACCAGAAGAGGTACAGAGTTGGTACCGCAAGAGGCGTGGAGTAGTGGTACCGGATCACTATAGAGTACCAGATCAAGAGGAGTGTTGGTACCGGATCAGGAAGAGGATTGGATTAGGCGGAGTACCAGATCAAGTGAAGTACCAGATCAAGCGCAGTACCAGATCAAGCAGTTTTTATTGTACCAGACTAATGGTAGTAGCATATGGAGCTGCTTAATTAATAGTCAAAGTAATTAGGAGCATAAATAATCAACCATTTAATTCCAATTTAATCAAAAAATCAAACAAATCATGTTTTAACATAGGTTACCTCTCTATGCACATGGACAAGGTCACAAAGTATGTTTTTGGAGGAAATGGTCAATCATATACACATATCATAGGTAAAATAGACTCATATAGAGGATAATATAGGATAATAGAAGTGTCAAAATGGAGACTCAACATTTCCCCCATGCTAAAGTCATTGCATGTCCTCATGCAACAATGTCAAAACCGATACTCAAAAATTTGCAAAACTGAACCATCTCCCATCCTATCTAAATATCATTTATATGGTTGTAGAATGTTGAGACCAGAAGCTTTGCTCCTAAGTTCCTTCTTAATCACCTTTGTGTATTGGATCAAATGTAAAAAAAAATTGAGTTTAGCAGAGACTTCTTCTTATGCATTCTGTAACCTTAGGTTACATTCTTTCAATTCTGCAGTTTCTTCCTTAATATGCCTATCCAACACTTGATACTCTGTAACCTCCTGTTTCATCTTCTCATTATATTTTTTCAGTTTCCCAACCTTCACTATCAATTGTTGTTTTCTCAGAGGATTGTCAGGATCAGATGTGGTTGTTTGTTTAGTCACCTCATCTCATTCTTCCTTATCCTTTCTTAGACCTCTCAAGGTTTCTGTCACTAACCCCTCGGTCTAACTAATTGTTTCCCCATAGCCACTTTCTTTCTTTGGAGAATTTGGAATATCAATATGATCTTCTAGAAGAGAAGGCACATGTGGATCTGTTATCTGTTTGGCCATTCTCCTGGTGGTTATTCGTACAGGAAGTGAGGATTCCTCAGGTTTGCCGACAGGGATGGAAGTCTCTTCAAACAACTTCCTCTTCTTTGTTTTAGTAGCATTTATAGGCAAGGAGACCTGTTTCTCTTGTACAAATTTGATTTTCACCTTGGAGGACTGAAGTGTAGGTTCTAGAGTTTGTTCTCGCTGAACATTCCTTCTTTCCATTCTGGAGGACTGAGGTGTAGGCTCTGAGATTTGTTTCTTTTAAACCTTCCTCGTTTTAAGCTTCCCCTTACTTCCACTTGTCATATTAGGATTCTTCCCCAAATCACTAATCAGATCTTGAGGAAACACAATAGTTACTTCAGGGGTCTTCTCCAACTCATTAATGGATTCTTAATGGAACTCAATAGTTTCCTCGGGGGCATCGTGTGAAACTTCCTTTTGATCTGTTTTCTTCATTTTTCATCTCTCACTTCATGGAAGTTGATTTTTAGGGGTCGAGGTTGGACTTGGTCCTTTAGATTGGGAAGGCCTCTCCTTTTTAGTTGTAGTGGGCTCCTCTAGGATTTGTTCTACTGACACACCCTTCTTTCAACACTTTTTCCTTCTTTGAATGTTTAATTCATGGGCCTTTTCCAACTTTTTAACTAGATCTAGTGATAATTCAATGGTTTCTTCAGGACAACTATCCAATCATTCACCTTGCCCAAAGTCCTTCCTTTTCTATCTTTTAGTTTTTGGGATTAGGGTTGGACTTATTTTCTGAGATTGGGAGGTTTTATTCTTTTTGGATGCAGTAGGCTCCTCCAAAAAGTACTTATCCTTATCCAATTGATAAATAGCCTAGGATGAGCTAGGTGTAACAGTAGCTTCTTCACCCCCTAACTTCTTTCATTTTTTTTTAATTGTCTTTCTACTGGACCCTCGATTTGTGGGGAAAATTGATTTGTGGCCCTCCTACAAAATGTGACAAAAGTTTCAAATGGTATAGGAAGATCATGACATACCTCACTTCGAAAGTGAGAAATCTCAGCAAACTAATGAGAATCATCCAGTACTCTTCTTTAATGCATCTTCGAGGAATGCATTTGGTCCAATCGGGGTCTTGATGCTCTGGCCTTAGAAATTTCTAACAAAGATTCCTGCCAACGATCACCCCCTTAAAATATTTCTCTCTGGAGGAAGGTAAGCATGTAGCTTCTGTTATGGTGGCCTCTAAAATATTTAATTTCATATGCCCAAACTGAACACTTTCTCCATCATACGTCTGCACAAAATAAAGAGAGACTCCCTCATGATAGCCTTTGAATTGTTCCAAAAATGGAACCCAGTCAGTTTGTTCAAATCTCTCCCTGAAAGATTGATATTCCTATGTCTCCCTGTATAACGGGAACACAGGTTCATGTCTATCAACCCCCATGCTGGCTTAAAACAATTCTTAAAGTGTATGAGGCAACATAATACAGGATTGAGGGTTGAGTACCAGATCAACGCAGTTCGCAATGGAGTACCAGAAGAGGATAAGTATGCAAACAATATAAAGGAACATAATCATAGTATAAATGGAGATGGTGTGACAGTGAAACGGTAAATAATGCTCATCTGGATGGTGAAGCCATCCAAAGGACTGTTTATAAGTTAAAGATTCAGATTGAAATGGTCACATCCATAGTAAGGATGGCAAGGTAAGATAAGTTGAATTCATGAATAACTTATAGACTCATATGGAGGTTGGTGTCAAATCATTTTCACGGGAGTGTTTGGCAATGATGACAAGTGATGTGGTCATTATGACCAGAATTCACAAGTATGAAATCGTCTGACATCGTCGTGATTGGAATGGAATCATAGTTTGACATGCATTAATATGTGACTTAATTCATTCATATGGCACAATGTTGGATCATGGGATTATGATGTTTCTTCGCCATATAAATGGAAAGAATGAAATTGATCCTGTTAGAGATACAATTACCTCGTACTCTCAACATTTCAAGTGTATAGGAATGATTTCTTCACGAGGAGATGTATACGAGGGCTTGCAGAAGTTCATGGTAGGGAGCGTGCAATAATTGAGAGTGACCACATTTTTAATACATAATTATTCTAATTCCTTAATAAAACGGGAAAAAAAATGTTTAGTTTATACCTCCTATTACTTGAAGCATTTATATCGAGCAACAAAAACTTTGAGTATAGGATAAGGACTGCCAACACCTCATTACCAGTACCGGATCACACCTTAGTACTGGACCACTACTTAGTATTGGACCACTGCAAAGAGTTGTTGTAGTACCATACCAAGACAGACCTTCTCCTTCAGTACTAGGTGAACACAGGGGTGAATTTATTGCAGTGTTGGATCAATGTCGAGTTTTTCCTAGTACCGGAATAGCACAGGCCTTCTCCTTCAGTACCAGATAAGAACAGAGATGAATATTGTTTGCAATAATAGATCAGCGCATAGTTTTTCCCAGTATCGGAATAGCACAGGCCCTCTCCCACAGTACCGGATGAGCACAGAGGTGAACATTTTTTGCAGTACCAGAATAGCACAGAGATGTTATCCAGTACCGGATCACCACAAAATTGTATTTCGATACTCAATGAAAATTGGGTAGGGTACCTGGTGGTGGTGTTCTATAGACTGGAACTTTGTAGGTTGCAATTTGTAGAAATCCTGGTGTTTTCTGATGCTATGGAAGAGAACATGTGATTTGATTCTACTGAAATTCCATGTAGGTGAAACAAATATCAACACTTGATATAAGAACTCTGAATTTGAAGAGGAAGTGTTAGAAAAAAAGGCAAAATAATTCAATAACTGGGCCCTAAGCTATGTAACAAGAAGGTACTATGTGGCTTGGACAACCTCATCTTGAGATTCAGAATCCTCCTCTTTTTGGAACCAAGCTAATCAATGCTCCTATTGCCACTTCCTTTTTTTTATAAAAATATTCCTAACTACTACTATTCTGTGGATTTTTCTTGAGCCCAGATTAGTTAATGCTCGCAAGTGTTTTCAGTTTTAAGGAGTCTAAAAAACTTAAAGAAAAATACATCTATTGTCCCGTGTATTTTTCTCGAGCTCGGGCTAGTTCCTACTCGCCGGTGTTTTCGATTTTTAGGAGTCTTAAAAACTTAAAGAAAACTCCATCTACTGTCTCATGGATTTTTCTTGAGCCCGGGCCAGTTCTTGCTCGTCGGTGTTTTCAATTTTTAGGAGTCTAAAAAACTTAAAGTAAACTCCATTTATCTTCTTTTCCAAAAATGGTCTACCAGGGCTAGATAAAGGGGTAGACCTACACCTGACATATGTCCTCCTTATTCATTTATCTACATGAGAACACAATCAACTTTATGTTTTTGTTAGTAACACCAAAATTTCTATCTAATGACACACCTATTTACAAATATGTACAGAGAAAAATTAATTCACACAATCAAACTTACTGTGGTGGATTAGCAGGAGGAGAAACCCCCTTCCTTACTTGTTGCATTTCATAATTCTAAAGAACATGTCTGACAAAATCCTCTTTGGCTAAAGGATTATGATAAACCTTCAATCGGTGTCCATTCATGACAAAGGAGGTATGATTTTCATCAATATTCTTTATCTTAACTGAACCACTTTCATAAACTGTATCAACTTCATAGGGTCTCAACCATCTAGTAGACAATTTACCTTTAAAATTATTGAACCTACTATCATATAGTAGCACTCAATCACCTAACTGAAAAGACTTCTTCTTGATGTACTTGTCAATCCATTTAGTCTTTTTTTCTTGTATAAGGGTGGTCCTTTGAAGAGAATCTTGTCTGAACTCATCAAGTTCATTCAACTGTAATAGCCTCTATTTTTTAGCTTCATCCAAATCCATCCCTAGTTGCATGGCAATCCCGAAGGTTTTCACTTGAAATTCTATGGGAAGCAACAATTGCTTCCCATATACCAACTCATAGGGTGTATGGAACGTTTTGTTTCTCCAAGTTTTCCTATAGGCCCAAAAGGCCTCGGGAAACCTATCAACCCAGTCTTTGTGATGTAGCTGAATAGTCCTGGTAAGAATAGATTCTATCACCTTGTTAGTTGATTCCACCTGCCCATTTGCGTGAGGGTGATAAGGTGAATATTTTCTATGTTTGATTTTATACTATTTAGTAAGAGCTTTGACCAAATTGGAGGTGAATTGGTTTCCTTGGTCAGTTACTATTTCTCGAGGCACACCAAAGCGAGTAAATATTTCTTCAAAAATAAAATCTACAATAGATTGTTCATTAGCAGAATATAAAGCTTTAGCTTCCACCCATTTGGTCACATAATCTCTGCAGACCGATATGTACTTCTTCCTTTGAGACATGGGGTTAATAGGTCCTACAAAATCCAAAGCCCATTTCTCAAAAGGTTCAATTACTATCTGAGCTTGAAGGGGCATCTCATCAACTGCAATAGATTTTCCCATCCTTTGACAATCATCACAGCTGGCTACATACTTCTTTGCATCCTTGAAAATAGTTGGCCAATAATAGCTAGACTGTAAGATCTTGTATGTTGTTCTTTTCTCAAAAAAATGGCCCCCACATGGACCATCATGATAGGCTTTGAAGATTTCATACATCTCATCATCCCGGACACACCTTCTGATCACCAAATTAGGCCCAGTTCAGTATAAGAAATCATCATGCCACATGTAATTGGCACTTAGCTGGATAATTCTTTGTTTTTCTCAGAAGGACAGATTCTGAGGTAGATTTCTTGTTACAAGATAGTTGGCTACATATGCATACCAAGGCATGTAAGTATAAATAGAAAATATATTCTCATCTAGAAAATTGTCATCTACTGGCGTATTATCACTTCTATGAATGAGTCTAGACAAGAAATTAGCAACTAAATTATCTTTTCCAGACCTATGAATAATGGTGATATTGAATTCTTGCAGTAATAACTATAAATGTGTTGACTTGCATATAATAGATCTAGCTAAACAATGATAGACACATTTGCAGATAGAATTGAAAAGGAAGAAGAAGGAGAGAAAGAATGGAAAGAATTCTCATTAACCGTTGTGAATAATGAATAATTTACACATGATATACTCTGTATAACTCCATGAGTTTGACTTGAGGTGAACCAAGTCACCATAGTGGTGGTATAGATTGATCTGGACACACACCAATAGTTACGAGAGTGAACTGCCACCTATTCTAGTCTCTCAGACAATTACGGGAGTGAACTACCACCTAGTTGAGTTAACTAGTCAACTAGTCTTCAGTTAACTAACTGAACATAAAGTAGTGAGGAGTTAACTCAAGGAATCAAGGCTAATGCACCACTTTGGTGATGATACCAAGTCAAGGTCGAATTAGCATGGTGATGATCCCAATGTTGCATGGTGATGATCCTAATGCAACATCTAAACTCAACTCAACTAGTCAAACTGAAGTGTGAATTGAAAGAGAATATTCTCCAAGTGGAATATTCTCTCCTGAAATATAGGAGACTGGATAATGACTAATTATGACTAATAAACAAATAAAAACCTTAGGAAAAATAAATCCTAGGTGTGTGTGAAGTAACTCCAACAGCCCCCCTGAACATCACTATGGTGAAAATAAAGATTGGGTCCCGGCAATGAGGCCATGTTAGGTACCCAAGTACAAAAGATACACTGAAAATAAAGTCAGGAAAGAGGGAAAACATCATGGGAAAACCCCCCCTCAAGGTACAATGTATGTAAAAGGAAGAACTACAGTTGCTAGGCAACTGTGTCCTTCACTCCAAGACGACCTCGCAGAGAATGGAATTTCTACTCAGTGAAGGTCTTGGTGAAAATGTCTGTCGTCTATTCTTATGAAGGACAGAACTGTAAGTCGATGATTCCCTCTTGTACTAAGTCTTGGATGTAGTTCATGTGGATCTCGATTTGCTTCGTCCACTGCCTCTGAACTGGATCTCTACATAATTTTAGAGTGCTCTGGTTGTCACACCAGATGATGATCGACCGATGAAACTGAATGCCCAACTCAGTGAGAAACTGTTGTATCCACATAGCCTGAATGGTTATGTTAAATACCCCTCTATACTCTACCTCTGCTAAAAATAGAGAAATGGAAGCTTTCTTCTTGCTTGACCAATAGATAGGCCCGGAACCAATATTAAGTGAGTAACCAGATGTGGACTTGCGATCAATGTTATCGCTAGCCCAGTCGGAATTAGTAAAACCAATTAGATCTAATGTAGAGTCTGTTGTATAATAAATCCCAAAGGTTATGATGCCCTATACGTATCAAAGGATACGCTTTGCAGCTTTCCAATGTAGCTCATGTGGCTCCTGCATGAACCTAGAAACTGCACCAACCACATATGAGAGGTTTGTTCTGGAGTGTGTGAGATACAACAAGCTCCCCACTAGCTGTTTGTATAGTGTGTTGTCAACCAGTGGAGTCTCCCCTCCATCCTCAAGTTTGACTCCTGATAGAAAAGGAGTCGGAGCAGACTTGCAGTCTGTCATGTGAAATCTCTCAAGGAGATCTCGTGCATACTTAGCTTGAGACAGTTTGATGCCTGACGCATCCTGACTGATCTCAAGTCCAAGGAAGAAGTGTAGTGGACCCATGTCTGTCATCAAAAACCTGTCATGAAGAATCCTCTTGACTGCAACTATCGCTGAAGTCGAGCAACCAGTGATCAACAAATCATCGACATATAGAACTAAAAGTAGAAGTGAATCAACCGTCCTGAGCATGTATACATTTGGGTCTGATTTACAATGTACAAAGTTCTATGACAACAGCTAGGAGTCCATCTTGGCATACCATGCCCTCGGAGCCTACTTGAGGCCATAAAGTGACTTCTTCAATCGACAGACCAAAGATGAGTCTTGAATAAATCCCTCGGGCTGCTCCATGTAGATATCCTCAAAGAGATCATCATGAAGAAATGCATTCTTCACATCCATATGATGGACTTCCCATCCCTTGGCTACTGCAATGGCAAGTGCCAATCGTATGGAATCCATATTCTCTACTGGAGCGAAGGTCTCATCATAGTCAATACCATGAAGTTGTTGAAAGCCTTTGGTGACAAACCTGGCTTTGGCAACAAGCTTGGCTTTGTATCTGTTGATCTGTCCATCCGCTGTGCTCTTGGTCCTATAGACCCATCTACATCTGACAAGTTTCCTCCTGGAAGGAAGGGGAACCAAATCCCAAGTCTAGTTCTTGAGGAGGGAGTTGTACTCCTCCTGCAAGGGGGATTCCCAAAAGGGATTTCCAGCAGCCTTACCATAAGACTATGGATCTAGAGACTGAACCAAGAAAAGATGCCTGGAAGGCAATGGTTCAGTGGAAGTGAGTGAAATAGGAGGTTCCTCAAAATCAAATTGAGTCCTCCTAGTATCTCCTGGATCACCTACGAGATCCCCTGCATCCTGAAGAGTAGTCTGTGCCCACTTGGGCCTCTGCTCTGGCTCTGCAACTGCATCTGGATGCTCTGACTCTACATATGACTATACTGACTTTGAATCTGAATCTAAATCCTCTGAGTCCTCTAAATCAAAACTCTCATCTGAAGAAGAGTCGGCATGTGCATGCTCATCATCTCGGACAGGTTTAAGAGTAAAGGTGTCTGCATGTGGCTGTTGAGGTACATGCGAGACACTTTCCTCGAATTGGACACTACACTCAATGATGAGCCGGTCCGAGGAAAGATCAATAAGCAGATATCCCTTCACATCGTCAGGGTAGCCAACAAAAGTGCACTCAGTGCTCTGTGGATCAAGTGCCTTCCTCTTTTCAGAGGGAATGCGGGCCCATGCACGAGAACCAAAAATGAGAAAGTGGGTCACTTCTAGTTTGAGGCCGCTCTAAGCCTCGTAGGGGGTCTTATCCTTGACAGATCTATGGGGAGATATGTGTTGGATGTATGTTGCACAGTTAAGTGCTTCAGCCCATAGTCTCTATGGTAGTGACTTTGCATGCAACATGAAAGATGCCATCTCCTTTAGAGATCGGTTTTTTCGCTCAGCAACTCCATTTTGCTGCGAAGTGTAGGGAACTGTATGCTGCAAATGAATCCTTGCCTCATGGAAAATATTGTGGATCTCATGATTCACATACTCTCCCCCGTTATCAGTTTGGAGGACTTTGATCTTCTTTCCGGACTGTGTCTCAACCAAAGCTTTGAAATCTTTGAGGTGTTGAAAGACCTCGGATTTTTTCCTGAGAAAGTAGATCCAAGTAAAATGTGAGAAATCATCAACAAAAATGAGAACAAGCCTCACTTTGTTGATCGATGGATGCGGAAAAGGATTCATGAGGTCATTGTGGATCAGATCTAAAGGTGCAGAATCTCGCTGAGACTTTCCTTTGACGAATTTCTCTTGAGGGTGTTTTCCGAGAACACATCCCTCACATACTCCCTTGGAGAAATGGATGTCTGGTAGACCATCAACTAATATATTCTTGCTAAGTTGTTGCATGTATCTAAAATTGAAATGTCCAAGCCTTTCGTGCCATATCCTACTACTTTCATCAACATGAGTAAGCACTAAAGCAGAATCAGGTTCAATGAATTCAGAAAATGTATAAAATCTAGAATGATGATTTACCTCACCGATAGAAACCCTGGAGTTGATTTGCACGTCGTATATGTCCACAGAATTTGGTGTGAATACGAATTTCTTTCCAGTGCCGGAATTCTTCATCTGATACACGGAGAGAAGGTTGACAGAAAGCTTGGGAAAATGCAGCATGTTCTCGAAGCTTCCGTTGGTGAGCTCAATCCTTCCTTTACCGGTGACTTCGACAGAAGAGTTGTCCCCCATCAGAGTAGGAGGACCTTTGCATGCATCCAAAGAAGAATAGAGTACTTCTAAGGAATCCATGTGATGTGATGCTCTTGAATCTATGATCCAAGCATCGGGAGAGGATTTGATTGCAATCAAGGCATGGCTAGAATTGCCTTTCTTGGAATTCGGATCTTCTGGCTTCTTCTTCTTTGCACCCTCAGGGATGTGATCTCCAAGGTTGTTTTGCTGAAGTATCTGAGACATCATATCTATTTGTTTTTTCATGCATGCAGATTCTGAATGGAATCCTTTGTGACAGTATGTGCATTTCTCTCCTTTTCTTCCTTTTTCTCCTTTGGATCCGGAGGCATTGGTGAAGGGTTTTGTGTACCCTTCCTTCTTCGTATTTGCATGCGATTTTTGCTTATCTTTATCTTTAAATTTCTAATATTTGTGGTTTCCATCATGCACAGTGAGTGCATGTGCCCTTGGGACTTTGATTGCACCCATGTTGATGAGCTTGGTTTGCTCTTGTGTCAGGGATTCGATAAAGTCCTCAAGAGAAGGCATCTTCTAGGTGGCTCCAGAGGCGAATCTAACAGTATGGAATGTAGATATGAATACTGAGAATTTAGGACCAAGCTTGGAGAGAATGGTGAGAACCATTTTTTTCTCCTCCTTCGATTTATCAACCCTGCAAGCTTTGAGTTGCGACAGTAAATCCTTGAATTTTGTAAAGAAATATTGGATATTCTCGAATCTTTTTGGATCTAATGTGAGCAGATCCACCTCCATCATGTGTCTCCTCATCTCATCCTATTTTTCAAAGAGCACTTACAATATGGTCCAAGCTTCATTGGGAGTCTTACAGGAAGATATATGAAAAAGGAGATCGGGAGAAATAAGACTGCAAATTGTTCTGAGTGCCTCATCCATGCGATTTAAGTACTTGGATTTTTCTATGGATGATGTCGGTTCTATATCTTTATTCATGGTTAACCTATACAACCCTCTAGATCAGAGATGTATGTCTATTTTATCCTTCCATGCAAAATAGTTGTAAGGTGTAAGAATGAATTCTTTTTGGAATTCCATCTTTTCGCTATCTTCAATCTTTTGTACATGCAAAAAAATTTGGTGTAGATTTTGATTAGCACTCCATTAGCTCTGATACCATGTAAATGTGTTGACCTTCACAGAATAGATCTAGCTAAACAATGATACACACATTTTCAAAGAGAATTGAAAAAGAAGAAGAAGGAGAGAAAGAATGGAAAGAATTCTCATTAACCATTGTGAATAATGAATAATTTACACATGATATACTCTGTATAACTCAATGAGTTCGACTTGAGGTGAACCAAGTCACCATAGTGGTGGTATAGAGTGATATGGACACACACCAGCAATTACGGGAGTGAACTACCACCTATTCTAGTTTCTCAGGCAGTTACGGGAGTGAACTACCACCTAGTTGAGTTAACTAGTCAACTAGTCTTCAGTTAACTAACTGAATAGAAAGTAGTGAGGAATTAACTCAAGGAATCAAGGCTAATGCACCACTTTGGTGATGATACCAAGGCAAGGTCGAATTATCATGGTGATGATCCCAATGTTGCATGGTGATGATCCCAATGCAACATCTAAACTCAACTCAACTAGTCAAGCTGAAGTGTGAACTGAAAGAGAATATTCTCCAGGTGAAATATTCTCTCCTAAAATATAGGAGACTGGATAATGACTAATTATGACTAATAAACAAATAAAAACCTTAGGAAAAATAAATCCTAGGTGTGTGTGAAGTAACTCCAATAATAACAACCATCTAGTCACTCTAGCATTTGTAACAAGTTTGTTCATCAAAAATATGATGGTTGAATGGTTTGTATGTACAAAAACTTTATACCCTTTTATGTAGTGTCTGAACTTGTTAATGGCATGTACTACTGACAAGAATTATTTTTTAGTGACAATGTAATTTACTTTAGTAGGTGAAAGATTCTTGCTGACAAAGTATATAGCATATGGAATCTGGCCTTCCCTTTGTCCTAAAATAGCCCCCAAAGCTGTATTTGAGGCATCCATGTAGATATGAAAAGGAAGAGACCAGTTTGGTCCTCTCAAAACAGGGGCACTTGAAAGCTTTGTTTTTAAAATTTCAAAAGAAATTTGACATTGCTCATTCCAACAAAATTCAGCCTCTTTTGATAACAGTTTGAACAATGGGGCATCTAGGTTTGTAAAATTTTGAATGAACCTCCTATAGTAACCAGCATGCCCTAAAAATATTTTTCCTTCTTTCTGTGAGCTAGGTATTTTGATTTGAGAAATGATGTCAATCTTGGCAGGGTCTAGCATTATTCAAGTACCGGAGATGTGATGACCTAAAACAATTCCTTCAATGAGCATCATTCTGTATTTTTCATGACTAAGGGAAAGGTTGGTTTCTTTACACCTAATCAGTACTTTCTCCAAATTGTCCAATGCCTGTTGGAAATCATCCCCATATACTGTGAAGTCATCCATGTAGACTTCTACACAGTCATAGGTCAAATCAGAGAAAATGGCCAAGAAATCCTTTTGAAATGTAGCATGGGCATTACACAAACCAAAAGGAAGAACCCTATAGGAATAGGTACCCCATGGGAAAGTAAATGTGGTTTTGTCCTTATCTTCTCATGAAATTTCGATCTGATTGTAACCACTGAACCCATCCAAGAAAGAAAAATACCTCTTCCCAGATAAAGTGTCCAAGACCTGGTCTATGAAAGGCAAAGGAAAGTAATTCATGTAGGTAGCCTTGTTCAATTCTTGAAATTCCACACAAATCCTCCACTTACAATTTTTCTTAGGGACAATAAATAATGGGGATACCCACTTGGCATGCAAAAGTTTCTGAAGTTCTTCTTTCACTATGTGTTGGATTCATTCATCTTTGGGGTTGCCTAACAGGTATGATTTGGTCATTAGTGTAAATATGATGCATACAAGTGTCTTGGCGAATCCCTTTCATGTTGGAATAATCCCATGCAAAAGAATCGGATTCTCCTTGAATCATTTGAATCATTTTTTGTTGTTGATATGTTTCTAAACTAGCATTGATGTACAAGGATTTTCCAGGGCTGAGCAACAGCCTAGACAGATGATTCTTTCCCTTCATCTACTTGTGAAATGGTGGCTACTGTAGAGGTGGAGGGGTGCCAAATTTCCTGGAATTCAAAGCTGAAGATATGTGTGTGTTCAGGAAAAGATTGAGGGTATTCAATGCATTCCGCATTAGCCAAAAATAGGCTTAATATTTGTTCTTCATTTTTCTCTTGAACTCATTTTACTTTTCCAGGTGTTAAAAAGGGTTGAGTACAGTCCTCCTCCCCATAGGTATTCTCCAACCAAAGAGGAACTTCAGTGGCTGGTTGGGCAGGAGGAAAGAGAATGAGTTTTTAACTTTGGGTGCCATTGGAAATTGTCATCTCTCCATACCGACAACTAATAAATGAATCAGCAGTGGCCAACCAAGTTCATCCAAGCACTACTGGATGTCCTGGTTTGGAGGATTTGGGATGAATCACTAAGAAATCCACAGGGTATTCCCAAGAGGCCAAAGTGACTATTACATCATCTAGATTTCCTGCTGGGATAATGACTGATTTGTCTGCTAATTCCGGCAAAGTTTGTGTTGGTCTTAGGTGATTTAGTTTCAGTGTTTTCATCGTTTCAACCAACATAACATTTATTATTGCTCCTAGATCAATAAGTGTGTTTGGAAAAGAAACACCATCGATCTCTATGGTCACCATTGGATTTCCCGGATCATTATATTTGGATGGCATTTTTTATATAAATTTTGATAATTGTCCAACCACCTGTATAATAGAAGGCTCCTTCATCTTCCTCCCTGGATTTTTAATGCAAATATCCCTTACAATCGTAGCATAAATAGGTATGTCCTTGATGGCATGAGGTAGGGGAATCTTTACACATATGTTTCTAAGTTCAATCTCTAGATTATTCCCTAGAGGTACCTCATATTTATTCACAAGTAACCTTTCTAGATAAGGAGGAGGATTAGTTTTCTGAGGTATTTTTGTTGGGTGAGAAGTGTGAGGAGGAATTTCCTGTTGTACAGGGGTGTTTCTTTCTTCATCCGATTGGTTATCCATTTGTTATTCTCCTTGAAATGCTTGATTATCTATTTGTTCTTCTTCTTGAACTGCTTGATTATCTACTTGTTCTTCTTCTTGAATAACCACAGTAGGATTTGGTTTATTCAAAACCCTCCCTGATCTCAATTCAATTCCATTAAATCAAGCAGGAGTTAGCACATAAGTGGGGAAGGTTTATACTTCAAGATTTTGTACAGGCTGTGTAGGTTTATTATTTGGATTAGGAATGGGTTGTGCAGGGATAGGGGTAGGCCGAGGGGGGGTTTGGGATAGGTGAAGCTTGTAATTTTTTCTACAGATTCCAGTTCATAGGCAATGCCAATTGTTGTTGAAATTGTGGAGGTGGAGGAAGAGCAGGGGGATTAAATCCCCGTAGCAACTGAGAGATATTGGAAGGGTATTGTGGATAGGTGGGAAAGGTTGTTGGTTGAAAGGTAACATTCCCATATGAAGTCCCCCTCCATCCTTGTTTCCAAGGATGGATTTTTGTTTGTTGAGGTGACCATTAAGATAAGACATTGGAGGTACGCATTGTTGTTGTGAATATTGTGTGGTAGGATCTACAAACATATTAGGATTTTGTTGTCTCCATGCCCTCTTAGGGGGATATGATGTTTCCTGAGGTTCTTCCCCTTCCTTAAAAATGGATTTTAGTCCAAGTAAAGAAGGACACTCATTGGTAGCGTGATCTTATGTACAGAGGCCAAATATTTCAATAACATTAATGGGACATTCCTTTTCAGGATGCCTTTTCCTACACCGAGGATTTTTTTTTGCCAAAGTATCATTTTCTTTTTCTTGTTTTCTTTTAATTTTAATGATATCAAGCTGTGAGCTAATGGTGTTTAGGATATTTGTTTTTAATTTCTCTAGCATATTCCCCAATTCTATCCTAGTAACACCTCCCGATGTGGGTTTAGTAATTATGTTTTTAGGATCCCTTACACTTTTTCGTGTTTTGGCTTGACTACGGGAGTATATTTTACAATACTTTGCAATATCTGCAAATGGATTTTGGTACACATCTCCAAAACTCATGAGGTTTATTAAATCAATGCAGTCATCCCTCACACCTTTTAGGAATATGGTCCTAATTGTGGTTGTGTCTAAGGAAAATTGTTTTGTCTTTTGGTAGTTGTATAATAACCTTTCTAGGTAATCTTCCAAACTTTCCTCCTCAGACTGTTGCATTTTAAATATGTCATTCCTAGCATCCCTAGGTCTGCAGTAATCTTGATATTTCTAGAGGAAAGTCTCTTTCATTCCATCCCAAGATAAGATAGTGTGTTCTCCTAGGCTCATAAATCACCTTAATGTTGAGTCTTTTAGTGTGGTTGGAAAAAGTTTTAGTTTTTGTGCATTATTAGTGTAATTATAACTCCTACATAGTATATCAAATTCAAACAAAAATGAATCAAGATATTTTGTTGATATACCATGGAAGTGAGGCAGTGAGGACAATGGAATATTCTTCATAGCAACATCTCTGACGGTGTCTAATATTGAGAATCCAAATGTCTCTGTTTCGTTGTTTGCATTTCCCTCTTCATCTGCCATACCTCCAAATAGCACGTTGTAGCATGTTGGTGATGTCTCCCACTAAGTGATGGTTCAACCACTAGGTTGTTTGATATATCCAACTATTCCAATACCTTGTGTGTTTCCCCAATGGCAGATGTATCTTCTTCTATCACTACCTCTATCTCTTTTCCAGCTCCTCCTTCTGATGGGGTCGCCAATGCTTCCCTTCTTGCTTGTTGTATTATGTTTTCAATCTGAATAGTGGCTTCAAATTTAGTGTCTTTGGTTGTTGTTTCAATTGTTTCCTTTAAACTTTCTCCTATGAGAATTGTTCCTGAACAAATTTTATCTTAATTAGTGTTGGGGGGGGGGGTTTCTTGTTGTTTGTTTTTATAATTTTTTTCAAATTTGGGAAGTAATAAATCTACCTTTACTATCCCTATATCTACTCATAAAAAGAATAAACTGTAATACTAATAAAACACAAACGTTTAACTACCGAAGGTAAGAGGACAACCTAACTTTGGAGCAACCCCACCAAAGTGGATGCGTAGGTTCTTACCTCTCGTCTTACCATCTTCTCTCTGCCCTCAAGTTGTCCTTAAATCCAATCCAAACTCAACAAACCAATCAAGCTCAAAATGCAACCTATTACCTTTTACAACTCCCCGGAAATGGTGAAAAAATGTTGGTGTATATATATGCTTAGTATATTGCACTCATTTATATGTCAATTCTGTATTCGTAATGAAAAGATTTGTTACACCATATGTGCTGAAAACATGTAACCTATCTATGTCTATTGTATCTAGATCAATCAGGAAATAATTAATAACATGACACTTTGTTTTGGAATATCTGAATATTTCACACAACTTCAAACTCAGAAGATAAAGCTTATAAAAACTCTCAAACAAACACTCAATTGAAAAGGCACTTGCTTAGATAACAATTTTGTTCATTATAGGCTCATGAAATGCATAGATGAACTGAGATCTTGCTTCTTGTAGAAATTGAAATAGCAATTAGCAATTCACTCTATTCACTCTTAGAGAGAAACCAATCATAACCCTATCAATTCCAGTCAAACCTTCTTTAATACAGGAAACAATCAATATGATTGAAAGACTTCATTACATGAATCATGAAGGTGAGAGATGAAGTATTATGGTTCATGTACCTACTAAGAACAACACAATCATAAATTCAAAATGATAACAATTTCTTATTTAATAATCCCACACATCTATCTAACTCTTGCTAACTAAATATCAATCTGCAAAATTGGAAATGGAATTATCTACTTTTCTCAATATATAACCATCAACTCACACTGATTCAAAATAAAATAAATCGGTATTGTACTTAGAAACGTTTATGCCTTTAAAATCATTTGCAACACACAACTATTAATTTTCCACACTTACACAATTAACTCACAACACACAATGACATGTACAGGGAGGCTTACCTTGGTTGGGGCTATGGGCCCTTACCGAACCAACAAGGTACCTCTGAAGAAATTACAGACTAAAACACTTTACTCATACTCATGAATTGCAAAAAGTAGAATTTTCATTCCTTCAATTTATTAAGTGAATCAAAAGTTCAACATTTCATTTCCCAGCATAACAATGTACATCATTATCTAATTGCTACTTACTTTTTATCATCTACACAACATCCCTTTTAAAGAAGGTGAGTCATTATAACCAAGGTTTGAGGATAATTATCAAATGTTTTCAAAATTTTACAATTGGTGATTCATATTGTATCTCAAGGGATGGAGTTGATCCTCATGACATGAATCACATGAGTGATGAAGTCTATCATGATCTCCAAACTACCTAAGGATACTTCCATCCAACTAACCTCTTGGAATCACCACCAGCATACTCCTTCAACACGTGAATCCTTTATACAGTGGTTTAGTACCAGACTAGAAAAATCATAAATCTGGGTACCGGACCAACACAATGGTGGTAGCAGAAATGGTGCAGAGCTGGTGTCGGAAGAGGCCCAGATCTGGTACTAGAAGAGGCATGGAGCTGGTACCGAAAGAGGCGCAGAGTAGTGGTATCGGATCACTGCGGAGTACCGAATCAGGAGGAGTGTTGGTACTGAATCAGGTAGAGTACCGTATCAGGTGGAGTACCGGATCAGGCGGAGTACCAGATCAAGCAATTGTTGCAGTACCGGACCAGTGGTAGTACCGGACGGATATTATTAATTAATAGTCAAAGTAATTAGGAGCATAAATAATCAACCATTTAATTCCAATTTAATAAAAAAATCAAACAAATCATGTTTTAACATAGGTTACCTCTCTATGCACATGGAAAAGGTCACAAAGTAGGTTTTTGGAGGAAATGGTCAATCATATACACATATCATAGGTAAAATAGACCGAGATAGAGGATAATATAGGATAATAGAAGTGTCAAAATGGAGACTCAACAAGCAAAAAGAAATAAATACATATTATTAAAAGATTCTTAACATATAATAATAGAGATACAATAAAACAGGTTTTCTATTCAATAAGGAAATAAGTTGAAACTGTAAAATGTAGCAGAAAACAAGCTTGTTGGAATGGTGGTGGCTTATCTCTGAGAAGAGATGTGACAACTGCGCTCATTCGCAAGAAGATGATCACAATGAGGCTCTGAAGGAATTTTTACAATAAACGTGAATGTCAAAAACCATAGACATACAAATACTAACCCTAGGAGATGAAGCGCCAAAAGTCGTGTGGGCTCCTTTTGGGTAAGTTAGTACATTAACTTCTTGGGGTCGTAAATTCTGCATACGATCTCTATTTTAGGCGCACGATAGCCCGTTGGAAAGGTATCATTGAGGATATTCATTTTGAGGGTAAATCGGAGCCTTTTCCTATTATTGAGAAGCTCGATCCAAAAAAACCTTCATTTAGTCCCTCAAAATGGCCCCAGAAGTTAAAAACTGCTAAGAATAGTAAATTGCCAAAATTGCCAGAAAACTATTTTGAGAGAGTTGGGAAAGGTGGGTGGAAACTGATATACACATGGATAAATACTCCCTCCTTAGGAAGAAATGCTCTCCATTGTGTTGAGTTTCCTCATCAGATGAGGAAATTTCTGTTGAATTTGGCCCCGAGTGAGCCCTTGCCTTAGTGTAGGAGCTTCCCTGCTTTGACAACTCCATAAAGACAGATCATTTGTTATTGAGTACCCTTGATCTATGTGTCCACAATCCCATCACTGGATTCCCATTTCATATAGTCATGGTTGAGCTATGTTGGTGTCAACTGCTCTGCTATCTCTGAGGTGTCCAATAATGGTGGGAAATATGGTCGAAGGAGAGCCACGTTGAAGAACGGTGTAGGCCAAGGAAAGGGGGATTTTTGAGTTTAAAAGAATTGTCACCCATAGCCTTGGTGATGGTGTACGACCCATAATGGAGTAGGCGAAGCTTTTGATGGGGCCCTGTAAGGCATTCTTTCTACAAGTGCAAACAAACTTTGTCTCCCACCTAAAATGTATGTGGCACCCAGTGTTGATCATAGCGTTGCTTGTACCTGGCATTATACTTCTGTATAATATCCTGAACCTGCTGGTGGATGTGTTGGATCCTCTCAATGAACTGGCTAGCTTTGTCAGATTCTAGTGGAGAAGGGGACAAGTCAGTCGAGGTGGTCACCAAGGGTAGTGCAACATCCATGGGGCCCAATGGTTGGAATCCCAACCCCACTTGAATGGGGTTGTGGCCAGTTGAGCTATGAAGGGATCGATTGTAGCTATGCTAGACATAGGGAAGACTCTCATCCCATGTGCAGGGTGTTTTGAATTGTACATGTGAAGGATATTTACGATCATTTGATTGACGACCTCAGTTTGGCCATCTGTTTGGGGGTGGAATGAAGTGGATTTGGTGAGATTGGTATCCATCAATGACCATAGGCTTGACCAGAATGTGTTGAGGAACCGACTATCACAGTCTGAGATAATGGTTTGTGGGATCCCAAAATGTACCCATACTCATTCAAAGAAGAGATTGGTAGTGGCTTCTACTGTGATGTTCTTCTTGCAGACGGTTATAATCACTATCTTGGAAAAGCAATCAACAACCACAAAAACACCGTCATTTCCCCTCTTGGTGGATGGGAGCCCTGACATGTAGTCCATTGAGATGGATTCCCATGGCCTGTCAGGAGTAGGAAGAGGGTTGTATAGACCCTGTTTCTTAGTGGTCGGTTTGGAAATATCACATGTAGTTCAGGACTTGATATACTTTCTGACATCTTGTCAGAGTTTTGGCTAGTAGAAATGTTTCTGCAACACTGCCACTATCTTTTTGATGCCAAAGTGTCCTGCCACCCGACTGTAGTGAGCTTCCCAAATCATCTTCATGTGCTCCCTTGATGGAATGCAAAGATGGCCCAGACGACACAACAACCCATCTTGAATATGGAAATTAACAACCACTGAGTTGGCACCCAACATTTGGTAGGTGGTGGAGAAGTCAGGGTCTATCTCATAGAGGTGGGGCCATTCGGAGGTCTCGTGGCCGCAAGAGTCTAGCACTGTGGTGAGTGTCGCGAATGGAGCTCGGCTGAGGCAATCAACAACTCGGTTGGTACTTCCTGTTTTATACTTGATGTTGAGGTGGAACTGTTGTAAGTATGTGGACCACCTCTGATGGCGGTCATTCTGCAATTTTCCTTGGGTCTGCATGAACTGTAGTGGTTTGTGATCAGTTTGGATGACTATCTCCTTCCCAAGAATGCAATGTCTCCACTAGCGACAGGCTTGGACAATGGAGTACATTTCTCTGTCATAAGTAGGGTACTTACTGACAACATCTGATAGTGTCTCACTATGATATGCCACGGGGTGGCCGTGTCGAGTGAGAACGACGCCCACAACATAGTCTGAAGCATATGTCTCGATCTCAAATGGATGTTACAGGTCCGGTAATGGAAGTACTGGGGATGAGCACATATGCTTCTTCAAGTCATCGAAGGCTTGTTGTTGGGACAAGCCCCACACAAATTTTTCCTTACCTCCACCCCTGGTTACTTGGGTGAGGGCCCATGCGATATGAGACAATCCCAACACGAACCTGCGATAGAAATTGGCGAAGCCCAAGAAGCTCCAAATTTCATTGAGTGTGGTTGGGGATGGCTAGTCATGGATGACCTATATCTTGGCTAGATCCACATGCACACCATGTTGATCAATGATGTAGCCTAAGTAATGGACCGTGTCCATGCCAAAGGAGCATTTTTCCAAGTTTTCATATAGTTTCTGCTATCGCAGGGTGTGCAGAACCTATTGAATATGCTGCAAGTGTTCCGCCCAAGTCTTGTTGTAGACGAGGATGCAATTCAGATACACCACTACAAAAGTATTGGTCAAAGGTCGTAGGATATCGTCCATCATCCTCATAAAATTTGTTGGTGCATTTGCCAAAACAAAGACCATGACCAACCATTCATAAAGACCTTCTTTTGACTTGAAGGTGGTCTTCCATACATCTATCTGTTCTATTGGGACCTGGTGGTAGCCAAACTTTAGATCAATCTTATTGAAGTATTTGGTCCCCATGAGCTAATCAAGGAGGTCGTTGATTCGAGAAATTGGGTATCGGTTTCAGACTGTGATTTTATTCAGGGCCCGGTAATCAATGCAGAGTCACCAGGTCTCGTCTTTCTTCTGTACCAACACGATTGGGCTCCCACAAGGTGATGAGTTGGGATGTATGTGCCCCTTGTGGAGCAATTCTTGGATGTGCCTCTTGATCTGATCGTTTTCTAACAGAGAGTAGCGGTAGACTGGCCCATTGAGTAGTGGTGTGCCTAGGGCCAGAACGATGGAATGCTTGACCTGGCAGTGCAGAGGTACCTTGGTAGGAGAGGAGAAGATATCTAATTATTCTTTCATGACCTTATCCACATGCTTCTTTTGTGTGGAGAGATAGGTCGTGGAGGCCCTGGATGTGGCTGCGATCTTTCACTCACTCTGAGAGTGAATCATGAAGAATACAAATTTCCCGGTCTAAGCGATGACCTTCCTGCATTTCTTGGCAGAGATCAAGGAAATAACACTAGGAGGGACTACCTCGGGTATCCTGCACAATGTCATGTTCAAAGTAATAATAACACTACATGGCCTAGACTCATATACAATATGATGTTTCCATAAATAAGGTTGGCCCAAAAGAACATCACAAATTTCGAGAGGAGCGACATCACACAATACCTTGTCTTTGAAGGGCTTGATGTCGTACGACCTCATCCACATCTCTGGGGCTTATGGACTTCTCCAAGGGTTGACATCAATCTCCAAGATCACTCTCCAAGGGTTGACATCAATAACAACTAATTTTCCAATATGTACATGTTAATCTTAATCGTACATGTTAATCTTAGTCTATACTATTAACTTGAATAGTAATAATATAACCCCAAATATTAGTAAAACAATCAATCTATTAAGAAATGTTACAACACATGCATTCCTAATGTGGGGATTTTAACGAAACTCGTTTTTCACACATTAGTAAAACAATCAATACATTAAGAAATGTTACAACCCATGCATTCTAAATATCAAGATTTTGAGGAAACTTATCTTTCAAAAGGTACACATGTACAAAAACAACATGATCCATTTTCATTCTACTCCATGAATTTTAAAAAGATTTTCACTTATCTCATAATATTTCATTTATTTTATAATTTACTTATTTCTTCTTGATTAAAAAAAATATTTTTATGATAATATTTCATTTATTTTATATTTTGTTTTCATACTTAAAAAAATATTTCTATTGTGATTTTCAATTTTACACTAACAAATAACAAATAATGATATTTTTTTTTTCTTATCACTAGTCACTTTAGAATTTCACCCTAAAGTGAAAACAATTAAGTGATTGTTTCACGATCAAGTGACAATTTCATTTTCTATGAGATTTTTGTTATCACACTGTACATAGTTAGAATAGACTAAAGTAATAATGATATCTTATTGAAATAATAATTTATATAATATTTTATAATAAATTATATAAATATTAATCATAAATAAAAATAAATTATAAAATATGATTCAATACTGTTATGAAGATGAAAAAAGATGTTATTGTATTAATTTGTAAAAATTTATCAAAAAAATAATTATAATATTATAATATAATTAATTTTTTATTAAAAAAAATTATCTTGTAATAATTAAGAATGATTAAATGAGTCTAATAATTAAAAACATGTAATTTCATCTTAAAAAATTACACATTCAAATTTAATAATAAAAACTATTACTTAACCGTATAAATCCAATTGACACATCATAATTAACTATTAAATACTATATGATATGAAATTGATGTTATGTGTGGAGTACAATCATAAAATCCATTAACATTATTGTCACATAAAATTACTAATTATATACTAATCTAATTATGTGAGATTAATAAATTTCAACATATCATTATTATTTTTTATTTAACTTAATGTTATGTTCAACTATTTTTATTATCTTCCTTGGAATGTACAAAACTTTTAATAAAATCCCAATAAAATTGTTGCCCAACATATTAATTAAAATCATAAATTGGAACATCAAACCAAAAAACATCATATTATGATACATTATGCATCACGTGAAATGGTTTCGTCTTTGGTGAATGTTATTTTAAGAGTACACTATGTGCTAGCAATTAATGTCATTGCAAAGAAAACGATTTTCATTATTATTTCAAAAATATAGTATATGTACTCACAAGGTTGAAAGAAAAAAATGTTCTTAAATGTTTAAGAATATAATATACATTATATGGATAACAGCAAAGTTTTTTTTTAAATAATGTTAGTAAAAGTAATGTGATGTGTGATTTTTTATCATATTTTATGTCATATTTAATTATAAATTAATTTTATTTATGATTATTAAAGTTTATTAAGATAGAATTGGTTTATCCGACTTTAACAAGATAAGTGATTATTTATGATTTTTTAGAATTTTATTTGTGTTGAAAAAGTATTAAGAGAATTTTTCCAACATCACCATAATTGTGTTGAGTTAAGAGATTATTTATTAAAAAAAATTAAAATTTTAATAAAATTAAAATAATTAATTTTATTAAAATTAAAAAAAAAATTGTTTTTAAATAAAATATTATTTTATTATTTATTATCTATTATTTAATATTTAATATTTACATTAAATATAATTTATTTTTACCATTAGTATAGATTTTAAATTTAGATTTATCAAGCATTAAGAAATAACAAAGATCTATTTTTTAAGATGTAAATTTATTTTTTATTATTTCATTCTATATCAAGTTTTACATAATATTTATAATTTTTTCTTTATTAAATCAACTTTTTTTTATTATTATTTTTTACAAATACAAATAAATAGATAAAAAACATATTATACTTAATTTGCCACTTATTAAATAATATATAGAAAACTTTTAAGTATTTTATTATAACATAGTGTTTTAAATATTTAATAAGTGCATTGAAATCATAGAATATAGAAAATTTATCACTCCATAAATGATATATAAAAAATTTAAAATATTTTATTATAACATCGTGTTTTATTTATTTAATAAATATATTGAAATCATTAAATATAAAATAAATCAGTTTTAATAATAACAAACAATAGTTTAATAAAATAGTTTAGCTTATAATAATGATAATTTATGATTAGTGAGATAATTCAATATTTTAAAGTTTGTGATTTTTTTTTAATAAGATTAATGATGAATAAATATAAAAGGTAAATATACTCTATCTCTCATAAACATGATGTGATATAAGAATCGCATATCTCTTAGAAATAGTGATGGGATGGGCAGTAAAACTTGTCTAAAACTATGAAATAATAAAATTGTACTCGTGTAGAATTATGATTGATATTTTTTTTAAAACAAAGGTAAAGTGAGAGTATAAGTATATTGTTTTGATGATAGTTTAAAGGTTGTTGTGATTGATTGGATTCATGAAGTAGAAATGTAATTTTATTGGGATGTAAAACTGGTCTAAAATTACTGGATTTATGATGTAGAAATATAATTTTATTGGGATGTAAAACTTGTTCAAAGTTTTGAAATAAAATCGTAATCGTATAGAATTATGATTGATATATTTTTTTTTAAACGAAGGTAATGTGAGAGTATAAGTATGTTGTTTTGATGGCAGTTTAAAGGTTCTTGTGATTAATTGGATTCATGAAGTAGAAATATGATTGTATTTTGACACAAAATTTATATACAATATAAAATTTATATATAAAATAAAGTTGGTTGAAAATCTTATATACAATATAAAATTTATATATAAAATAAAGTTTGTTGTTGCATAATTAAAATATAATTTTATTTTGACACAGTAATTTATATACAATATAAAATTTATATATAAAATAATGTTTGTTGTTGTAAAATTAAAATATAATTTTATTTTGACATAGTAGAGAATTTATATATAAAATAAAGTTTGTTGTTGTAAAATTAAAAGAACATGTTGCTTTGTAGTGGGATTGGGTTTCAAAAGAAAAAGTGAGAAAATACAAGGAGAATATTAGAACTTGAAACAAGATGGTAAGTAAAATAATTGAGAAGTTCTTACCTATAGATTATTAACAAAACTTATTTAAAGAAGCTTGGATTTTAATGGAGAAAGATATTAATGTCGAAGAACAAATTTGAGAATTCTATGAATTCAAGGTTGAATAAACTTGAGTGGCAAGGTATGTAAATGGTTTGAGATTCATGATTCAAGATGAACTTAGCACTCAGAACTTTCATTCTATAGAATAAGTATTTCGCGTTGCTTTGAAGGTTGAAGAGAAATCATATAGAAGACACCATAATGTTAGAGGGGAATGAATAATAGGTAGAGGAAGAGTTATTTTCACTCTATAGAAGAAGCATTTTATGTTGCTTTGAAGTTTGAAGAGAAATTAGATAGAATGCATTACAATGTTAGAGGTACAAGAATGAGATGTAGATGAAGATTAAAAAAATTGGCAAAGGTCAAGAGGAAGCAAGAGATGATGATGAAGAAAATATACTTTTAGAAGAGTTACAAATGATGGTGGAGGCAAAGGAGGTGGGTATATCATCACATGTTATAAGTTTGGTAGACAAGGACACAAGAAAGTTGAATGCCTAAGAAACTTGAATGATACGAGTGAAACAAAGGCATGTGTAGATTAGGTATAAGCGCATTTAGAATTGAAGTTGAAATGTATTCTATCTTGTAGTCCTTATAAGGTGTTGTGGTTATAGAAATGCCATCAAATTATTTTTTTTAAATAATGTTTATTGAATTTTCAATTAAGAGATTATCAAGACCAATTGCTTTATGAAGTTGTTGCTATGGATACTTTTCATGTATGTATAGGTAGAGTTTTGATGTATGCTAGAAAATTATATTATAACATAATGAAAAATACTTATCAATTTGTGAAGGGTGACAAAATTTCCCTATTACTTACTATACCAGATAAAATCACACAGAGAAGAATTGTGATGTCTTTTACAATGAATCAATGAGGGAAGGAAAGTCTTGTGGTGCACACTTGTTTAGAGATGTTCAAGAAAAAGGAAAGAGGATGTACATTTAGAAATTTATAGATAGTTATATGTTACAATAGAAGGTTATGTTGATGCTTAGAAGTAGTAAAGGTGAAGATCATATGGAGAAAACAATAAAAGTTGAATATGTGAAAGTGAAAGAAATGAGAATAACAACCATAAAGGATGATGAAGAGTGAGAATGTGCAGAAGCAGAAGATGTTATTGCTATTAAAGTTGGTGATGAAAGAGGAGACATATTGAATGTTGATAAAGAAAGTCACATTAAAGAAGATATGGTCCAACACAGTATTGAAAAACTTGAGGAACAAGCAATGATATGAGTAATTGGAAACAACAAGTCATGTTGGGCATCATTGTTAAGAGACAATAAGAACTGTTGGAAATAAGAGTATTGAGTACATGATGAGGAAGAAGGTTGTTGTAATAAGAAAGTAGAATGATGATGAAAATTATAACAGTTGGAAGAGTAGAAATAAAAACAAGAAATGACATGATGTTCATGATGCTTTAACCATGTCTTCCTATTGTAGGGGCATTTTAGGTGCAAAAAACTATCTTATACGTTTTGTTGTTTTCAATAGTTTATTTTGATTGTCTATGGAAAAACAAGAGTTTGCATTTATTTTTAATGTGTACAATGATAATTTCTTACATTTTATGTTGCTACATGAGTATTTCACTGCACAATAGTGAATATAACCATGGCATGATTATTTTATTAAACTTGTTGTCTAATCATTTTGTTTAAAACAATAAAAATATATAACATAGTGAAATGTGTTTCTTGTTCTTTGTGATGTTTGGTCAAAACCTTGAAGCATAAAATATTGTATTTGAAATTTGAATAATTGGAATAGTTATAAGGCCAAATGCCATGGAATATAAGATTAAATATGAAACTTAAGAATTAACGAGGATCTTTTAGCTCTCATCAAGTACTTGATGTTGATGTTGATTGTTGTGGGTTGAAAATCACTATATCTCTCTCAAGTGTTGTGGGTTGCAAATCACTATACATTGAATATGTGAACATAAAAAGGCCAAAAATATTTGACCATTCCATGAATGAAGTTTTTACCATTCACTAAATGAATTCCATGTGCATGTAATACCCTTATTTCCCTAACTTGTAAATATAATTATATTATTGTTAAAAGACTATGTACGGATATGTCATGTGTGGACTTTGGAAAATGATGAACCTTTGCTAAAAAAGGTAATGTGAATATTTATGTTAGTAAATAAAATGGAAATTTTTGAATAACTACTAAAGGTGTTGTTTGTAAAGATATGATGCCATGAGAGGGAATGGTAAGGAGAACCATCATTGGTTGAGGTGACACCTTCCAGGAAGTACTATGTTGGATTAGTGATACTCAGTCTCATAATTGTCCTCTGTCATAAAGAATTTAATTACCAATCAAGCTGGTAGTTGGGGAGTCTTCCTCAAGAATCAATGAGAGGATGGGAAGAGTACCCATATGGAATTTTATTTATTTGACCACGAAATCTTGTTGTGGAAGGAAAGAAAAACAAAGAGGAAAACAAATCGTGGGCAAGAAGGAGGATGCAAACAAGGAAATCTGGGAGCAAAAATATGAAGCAGAGGAGTGTGCAAGAAATGATTATGGTTATGAAAACACAAGGAAAATAGAGAAATGTTTTTTCTAGGTTTGGAGAACATTGGAAAATAGTCTTGAAACCAAGTTGATAAAGGGGGCCACAAAATTTTAGTGATTGGTCGCGAAATCATGAGGGAACTAAGAAGGGAAGGCGTTGAGGAAATGTTGGGTAGAGAAAGGCCCCCCTTATGTTGTGTGTAATAGTTGTTGTATCCCTTTGTGGCAGAGCATGCCCCCTTGCTTGTTGGATTGAAGATTTGTTTCCCAAGTTCCTATAGGTAAAGGGGAGTAACCTTCATCCTTTATCAAGTGCTAGGTAATAGAATTTCCCTCATGTCATCATACTTTGTCTAGGGGGTGGCTAGATGTGGAAATACCAAGAGCAGTTGTGCCTATGGTTGGGTGGAAAGTGACACACCTTTTAGCAGTTGCCAACATCCTCTAGTTGTCATATACGTGTTTTTTTTTGTATAATTTATTTATATGACAAGTTTCGATATTGTAGAAGGGTGTTTAGAGTAGTGTGAACTCAATTTCTTGCTAAATTATAGTTGAGGAGATCTTTGTGTTCAAGAGAATATCACAATTGAATTTTCCTTGTCGATGACCCCTCCTCCTAATTGTTTATGCATTAAAATGGTTGTTGTGAGTAACGGTTTATAGCTCTGAATAAGGATAGAGTGTTTTCTCAATGTTTTCATCCTATTAACAAGATTATATCTTATGTGTTAATAGTGAAGAAAAAAAATTTAGCCTTCACAGAACATCTGAAGATGAGAAGGTATTATTTTCTAGGTTATGGATATTATTCCCTAAGTTACTAAATTCGTATATCATATTTGGGAGATGTCTTGTCCATGGTAAAATATCAAGCCTTAAAATCTACTTGGTAGGTCACAACCTATAACTGACTCTAATGTTGAGTAATTATGGAATTGTGAGAATGACACATGCATGGCACAACTGATCAAGAATTCCCTACATCATTCGAAGACAAAATAATTTATTTTATGTCTGCATATCACTGATGGAATCGATGAGACTCAGCAACCATCGATTCCCAAACTAGAATAAATCCCATTCATCCAAAGATGGGCCTTTTACCCATTGAAATTCCTTATAAATCAGCAATCGATAGTGATCGTTGGATCTAAGCATGGATAAATATCCATCGTCCATTTTCTTAGTAATGCTCAAGAGGGAGTTGAATCACCCCAAGGTATCAGAGTATCAGATCCCAGATAATCCTCAAGGCATGTTCTCATCTACGAATACCCCGATGGGTCGACACCTAGGAATAGGGTTTTGGATCTTGGTTCCATTCCCTTGCTCTTAGAAGTTTGGCGCTAAAACCCTCAAATGGGAATCACTTACTCATGACTATTGGATTGGAGGATCAACATATGCCCACCATTGATCTTTATTGAAGCGCAGGAGGGATACCAACATTGGGGTACCAAAGTACGGGACCCTAGGAGAGTGTATAGGTTGTGTTTATGCTTGGGAAGGTCCTAATATGCACTGTTCTGATGGCTCCGTGCCCCAATGGGGAAAGGTTCCCATAAGGGTTCCAACCTTCCCCTTGTCAATCCATATGTGGAGACAATGTGCCAATGATGTCGAATGATGTAATCGAGCCATTAGGAAGTGGGAAAGTGTCATCACCTAATTATACGATCCCATATATCCTGCAATGATGTGTACTACACATCACCCCATGTGGGAGGTCGCGATTCATGCAATGGTTGGATCCACATTTCAGGGGGTGATCACACCAAGTGTCAAGCTCAGGAGAGAAGCCACATCATTGTGACATGTCATTTCATGCATGGAAACCAACATATTCTGAGCTTGATACATGTCAAAGGATGATTGGTTGAGAAGTCGAGTGTGGGTTCATTAGGCGGACTCTAGTGATTTTGGAGCCACTAAATCCTATTGCTTGCATAAGTTTCCTTCTTTAATTGTTCCATTGTTAGAAGAGATTGATTTGCTTTTATGTGATTATCATGTAAAACATATTCATTGCCTTTCTTAAACAAGTGATATTAATTATGTTCCATGTAGAAGATTTCTTTGCGATCATATAAATAAGGGATTCCTAAGACCATTCCACATGTTTCTAGTGGCACCAAATCACATATTACTTCATTCACATACTTATATGTAATTGTAAATTTTATGATACATTGCATTGTTATGGGAAATTTGTGATCTTTGCTTATCCAATTAAGTGAATAGGGTTTGTGATGCATCTTAGTGTTTAATTTCAATTTCTTAACCACGTCTTCTAAAATTAAGTTAGATTGAGATCCGTTATCTATCAATGTATCGATCTTAGTATGTTTCATTATGACCCTTATATGAAACAATTTACTTCTTGAATCAAAACCATCACCAATTTTACCTGTCAAACCAACTGTTGTTATCTTAGATTCATCACCTGAATATAATCCCAATTATGTTGGTCATGTTGTTGTTGCAACTTTTTTCCTCCCTTTCTTCTCTTTGAACCACGTCAGTCTCTTCTCTAGGTGCAATTTCTAGCAATGCTCATCATTATGCCCTTATTTCTTGCAATGCTTACAAGAGAGCTTCTCTTCCTTCATTGTCGTTGAATTTGATTTCTCCCCATTCCCTTTTCATTTTCCATCCTTCTTTGAAGATGATTCCCATGATACACTAACTCCATTTTTTTGTGCTTCGATATATGTTGCTTGAAAAGAAACCTTATCAAGATTAGTAGTTCCAAACATAAATACAATATTACGAATATAAGAAGGAAAACCTCCTATATACTTCATAAGAGTTTCTTGTGTAGTCAATGGAACATCTAACATCAAAGCCATATTAAGAAATTCATCTGTATTCCTACACCGACTATCCTTTCTTTAAATTTATACTTTTCCATTAAATTAATGTCTCTTCCTTATACCCCAAAGGATAGAACTATTTTCTAAGTGCGGAAATAAAATCATTCCATGATGGAAAAATCTTACCAACTTGCTGAGTTCCATGTTGCATTTTACTTTTCCACCAGATGAGAGTTGTGCCTTCAAGACGAAGCGATGCCAATCTGATTTTGGTTGCCTCATCTTTGATTTGTTTCACATTACAATATACTTCCATTTGTCTAACATAGTTATCAAGTTTCTCATCATTAACTTCGCCATCGTACATAGAAAAAACAAATTTTACGTCAAGTTTAAGTAATGGCATATCACGCTTATGTTTATGACAATGTTTTCTTGAAGAAGTAGTGTTATAAGTGGAACTTGAACTTGAAGAAGAAGAAGATGGAGATGAAGGAGGTGAAGGAGGAGTTTTAGAAGGGTCCTCGCCTTCTTCACTTTTGACTTGCTTTGAAGATTCCCCTTGAAAAGGTATCTTCCGTTCCAAGTAATCATCATACAACATTTTTACCATCTTCGACATGGCAAAGAAAGTTTTTTAAAAATCTATTTCGTTTTGAGAAATAACAATTAAGTGATAATTTCACGATAAGTGACAATTTCATTTTCTATGAGATTTTTGTTATCACACTACACATAGTTAGAATAGACTAAAGTAATAATGATATCTTATTGAAATAATAATTTATATAATATTTTATAATAAATTATATAAATATTAATCATAAAATAAAAATAGATTATAAAATATGATTCAATGCTATTAATTATGTAAATATGAAGATGAAAGAAGATGTTATTATATTAATTTGTAAAAAATGGTTAAAAAAAATAATTAGTAAATATTATAATATAATTAACTTTTTATTAAGAATTTTTTATCTTGTAATGATTAAGAATGGTTAAGTAAGTTTAATGATTAAGAACATGTCATTTCATCCTAAAAAATTACACATTCAAATCCAATAATAAAAACTATTACTTAACTGTATAAATCAAATTAACACACGATAATTAACTATTAAATACTATATGTTATGAAATTGATGTTATGTGTAAGTAAAATCATAAAATCCATTAACATTATTGTCACATAAAATTATTAATTATATACTAATGTAATTATGTGACATTAATAAATTTCAACATATCATTATTATTTTTTATTTAACTTAATGTTATGTTCAACTATTTTTATTATCTTCCTTGGAATGTACAAAACTTTTAATAAATCCCAATAAAATTGTTGCCCAACATATTAATTAAAATCATAAATTGGAACATCAAACCAAAAAAACATCATATTATGATACATTATGCATCACGTGAAATGGTTTCGTCTTTGGTGAATGTTATTAGTCCCTGCCAAAGGCCAGGGACTAATAGCGATGAGTTCATCGTTGACTGGCTATTAGTTTAGGTTGGCTTTTTTATTTTTGTTTTATTTCAAATGTATAACATAAGAAATCAAAATATGTATTTTTTTTAATAATAAAAAAAACTATTTTTCTAACATTTGATTGGCTAATATCTTTCAACTGTTATTGCAGGCTTCACGTTATTCGATGTATAAGCAATTAATAGATTTGACTCAAACAATTAATAGATTTGACTCGACCTGCAATAACAATTAATTAGATTCCCGCAGAGTCCCTTCAAGTTCGCAGTCTTTCATGGTGGCCCGCGGGTCTGTCTCGGCAAAGACATGGCATTTATTCAGATGAAGTTTGTTGCAGCGACTGTAATTTCCATGTTCAGATTGCGGCGGCCTGTTGAGTATTCAGATGTGGGAACTCCAAAACTTATTCATTGCTTGACTGCGCGCATGGAGGGCGGTTTTCCAGTTGTTGTTGAAAAAAGGGAGGCTGGCATTATTCCACAGTAGTAGCGCTTCTCTAACTTAAAATTGCTCATATCTCCATTGTTACTTCTTTGTTGATCAGTCA
>JASDQU010104137.1:85698-97567 GCA_032191745.1 Picea mariana | reverse complement strand
TGCGCTGCCACGCAGCCTTGTTTTAAGAGTACACTATGTACTAGCAATTAATGTCATTGCAAAGAAAACGATTTTCATTATTATTTCAAAAATATAGTATTTGTACTCACAAGGTTGAAAGAAAAAAATGTTCTTAAATGTTCAAGAATATAATATACATTATATGTATAACAGCAAAGTTTTTTTTTAAATAATGTTAGTAAAAGTAATGTGATATGTGATTTTTTATCATATTTTATGTCGTATTTAATTATAAATTAATTTTATTTATGATGATGATTAAGGTTTACTACGATAGACCCGTATAGGGTGACAAGTGGCGAAGGCGTGCCAATTGGCTTTGCACTCAGCCGGGGTTTAAATGCTGGAGGCCGTCACCATAACACCCGCATTACGGATGCAGGACAGCGATAACAGCAGCTCTGCGATGGGAGGACTCCTCCCTCGAACGAACATTTACGAGCTTGGCAAGCGTAATGTTAAAGGCGTTCATGGGTATTTGCAGTCTGATTATTCGTTTTCTCTTGCTCCGGTCTCGGCTCCGCTCCGCGTTTGGAGGTGCTGGTGTAGCTTCGCGCTCCTTGCGCCCTGGTTCACCATCCTTTCATGGAGCATTGATGCGAGTCCTTCTGCCTGTGCTCTCAATTGGCTTCCGCCCTCGTCCCAGCCTGTGTGTATTTCCTAGAGAGCGCTCTGCAACATGACTAGGAAACGAGGAACGCCTCGCCGTGGCTCTGCTTGGTACGCTCGCAAGGAGCAGCGACAGTGCAGAGAGCAACTCGAACGTGCTCTGGTCATGGCTACTTCTCTGTTGAGAAAGAAGGCTCGAGTTGAGGAGAAGGCTCTGCTCTCCACCATCGCCGAAAAGGGAATTGGTCGCAGCAGTATGGACACCGTTATGTTGGAGGGCGGCACTGAGCAACTGTACCCGACTTGCATTGTAGAGGAGGACCCGAATTTCGAGGACCTGACGACAATGGAGGCGCCATGCGATATAGGGACGTCTGGCAGTGGGGAATGCAAACACAATCTGGGTTTGGACGTCGATTTTCCTGGTTGCATTGTGGAAGAGGTTCCTTGGCCGGACCTGGAAGCTGCGTTTGATGCTGGACATGCGAAGGGAAAGGAAGGATGGCAGGATGACGCGAAGCAAAGAACACCCAACGACGAAGGTGGTGACCTGCATGGCTTTCTCCTCCGTGAGGAACACCTGTCCTTGGTGTTTGAGCTTTGAGGCCACATGTCTGACCTGGAGCATCGTTCCCTCATCATGGGCCAGTGCCTGGACATGCTTCTCGATGCCTACTCTGGCACTCCAGCACGGCGAAAATGTCCCCTCTGTGCGCAGTCTTTCGCCATCCCGGCCGGCTCCACGTGGAAGACAAATGAAGGCGACAGGTCACCAATTACCTAGGTTTTTCATGTTCTATGGCTCTTTAGTTTTATGCTACTGTTTTATGTTCTCTTAGACTTTAGGCACCTGTCCTGGTTTCCTCCGGGCAGGACGGGTGCCACTAGTTTATAGCTGTTTTTGCTATGTACCTATGTTGGTTTCTGGTTTCCGACAGCATTTTGGATTACTAAGACTCTTGACTATGTACATTCTCATACAGTTTTTTGATAATATATTATAGCAGGCTCCTCCCTTTTTTATTTAAAAAAAAAAAAAAAAAAGGTTTACTACGATAGAATTGGTTTATTAAACTTTAACAAGGTAAGTGACTACTTGTAATTTTTTAGAATTTTGTTTGTGTTAGAAAAGCATTAAGAGAATTTTTCCAACATCATCATAATTTTCTTGAGTTAAAAGATTATTTATTATTTTAATTTTATTAAATTTAAAAAAAAATTGTTATTAAATAAGATATTATTTTATTATTTATTATTTATTATTTATTATTTAATATTTAATATTTAATATTTACATTTAATATATTTTTTTTACAATTAGTATAGATTTTAAATTTAAATTTATCAAGCATTAAGAAATAACAAAGATTTAGTTTTTAAAATATAAATTTATTTTTTATTATTTCATTCCATATCAAATTTTACATAATATTTATAATTTTTTCTTTATTAAATCAACTTTATTTTTATTGTTATTTTTTACAAATAAAAATAAAAATAAATAGATAAAGAACATATTATAAATAATAATAATAATAATCTATTTTTAAGGTCACGACCAAGCCACACCAAATTGGTGTATGACACTCTCTTATTTGTGGGACAAGGAACCCCCTCCGTTGAGGAATTTGACTGATAAAGTCTACGAAGGTATACATACCCTACCCCCCTCTGGATTTGAACTTATGACCTCTTAAGAAGAAATAAATATTCTTAACCATTATACTTAATTTACCACTTATTAAATAAAAATAAATAGATAAAGAACATATTATACTTAATTTGCCACTTATTAAAAAACTTTTAAATATTTTATTATAACATAGTATTTTAAATATTTAATAAATGCATTGAAATCATAGAATATAGAAAATTTATCACTCCATAAATGATATATAAAAAATAAAAAAAAATTATTATAACATCGTGTTTTATTCATTTAATAAGTACATTGAAATCATTAAATATATAATAAATCAGTTTTAATAATGACAAACAATAGTTTAATAAAATAGTTTAGCTTATAACAATGATAATTTATGATTAATGAGATAATGAAATATTTTAAAGTTTATGAAAAAGATTTTAATAAGATTAATGATGAATAAATATAAAAGGTAAATATACTCTATCTCTCATAAACATGATGTGATATAAGAATTGCATATCTCCTGGAAATAGTGATGGGATGGGCAATAAAACTTGTCTAAAACTATGAAATAATAAAAGTGTACTCGTGTAGAATTATTATTGATCATTTTTTTAAAAACAAAGGTAATGTGAGAGTATAAGTATATTGTTTTGATCATAGTTTAAAGGTTGTTGTGATTAATTGGATTCCTGAAGTAGAAATGAAATTTTATTGGGATGTAAAACTTGTCTAAAATTACTGGATTTATGATGTAGAAATATAATTTTATTGGGATGTAAAACTTTTTTAAAGTTTTGAAATAAAATCGTAATCATATATAATTATAATTGATATTTTTTTTCTAAACAAAGGTAATGTGAGAGTATAAGTATATTGTTTTGATGGCAGTTTAAAGGTTCTTGTGATTAATTGGATTCATGAAGTAAAAATATGATTGTATTTTGACAAAGTAAAAAATTTATATACAATATAAAATTTATATATAAAATAATGTTTGTTGTTGCATAATTAAAATATAATTTTATTTTGACACAGTGATTTATATACAATATAAAATTTATATATAAAATAAAGTTTGTTGGAAAATTTATATACAATATAAAATTTGTATATAAAATAAAGTTTGTTGTTGCAAAATTAAAATATAATTTTATTTTGACACACTAGAAAATTTATATATAAAATAAAGTTTGTTGTTGCAAAATTAAAAGAACGTGTTGCTTTGTAGTGGGATTGGGTTTCAAAAGAAAAAAGTGAGAAAATATAAGGAGAATATTAGAACTTGGAAGAACATGGTAAGTAAAATATTTGAGAAGTTCTTACCTATAGACTATTAACAAAATTTATTTAAAGAAGTTTGGACTTTAATGGAGAAAGATATTAATGTTGAAGAATAAATTTGAGAATTCTATGAATTTAAGGTTGAATAAACTAGAGTGGCAAGGTATGTAAATGGTTTGAGATTCATGATTCAAGATGAACTTAACACTCAAAACTTTCATTCTATAAAATAAGTATTTTGCGTTGCTTTGAAGGTTGAAGAGAAATCATATAGAAGACACCATAATGTTAGAGGGGAATGAATAATAGGTAGAGGAAGAGCTACTTTCATTTTGTAGAAGAAGCATTTTATGTTGCTTTGAAGTTTGAAGAGAAATTAGATAGAATACATTACAATGTTAGAGGCACAACAATGAGATGTAGATGAAGATAAAAAAAATTGGCAGAGGTCAAGAGGAAGCAAGAGATGATGATGAAGAAAATATACTTTTAGAAGAGTTACAAATGATGGTGGAGGAAAAGGAGGTGTGTATATCATCACATGTTATACGTTTGGTAGACAAGGACACAAGAAAGTTGAATGCCTAAGAAACTTGAATGATACGAGTGAAACAAAGGCATGTGTAGGTTAGGTATAAGAGCATTTAGAATTGAAGTTGACATGTATTCTATCTCGTAGTCCTTATAAGGTGTTGTGGTTATAGAAATGCCATCAAATTAATTTTTTTAAATAATGTTTATTGAATTTTCAATTAAGAGATTATCAAGACCAATTGCTTTATGAAGTTGTTGCTATGGATACTTGTCATGTATGTATAGGTAGAGTTTTGATGTATGATAGAAAATTATATTATAACCTAATGAAAAATACTTATCAATTTGTGAAGGGTGACAAAATTTCCCTATTACTTTCTATACCAGATAAAATCACATAGAGAAGAATTGTGATGTCTTTTACAATGAATCAATGAGGGAAGGAAAGTCTTGTGGTGCACACTTGTTTAGATATGTTCAAGAAAAAGGAAAGAGGATGTACATTTAGAAATTTATAGATAGTTATATGTTACAACAGAAAGTTATGTTGATGCTTAGGAGTAGTAAAGGTGAAGATCATATGGAGAAAACAATAGAAGTTGAATATGTGAAAGTGAAAGAAATGAGAATGACAACCATAAAGGATGATGAAGAGTAAGAATGTGCAGAAGTAGGAGATGTTATTGTTATTAAAGTTGGTGATGAAAGAGGAGACATATTGAATGTTGATAAAGAAAGTCACATTAAAGAAGATATGGTCCAACACTGTATTGAAAAACTTGAGGAACAAGCAATGATATCAGTAATTAGAAACAACAAGTCATGTTGGGCATCATTGTTAAGAGACAATAAGAACTGTTGGAAATAAGAGTATTTAGTACATGATGAGGAAGAAGGTTGTTGTAATAAGAAAGTAGAATCATGATGAAAATTATAACAGTTAGAAGGGTAGAAATAAAAACAAGAAATGACATGATGTTCATGATGTTTTAACCATGGTTTCCTATTGTAGGGGCATTCTAGGTGCAAAAAACTATCCTATACATTTTGTTGTTTTCAATAGTTTATTTTGATTGTCAATGGAAAAACAAGAGTTTGCATTTATTTTTAATGTGTACAATGATAATTTCTTGCATTTTATGTTGCTACATGAGTATTTCACTACACAATAGTGAATATAGCCATGGCATGATTATTTTATTAAACTTGTTGTCTAATCATTTTGTTTAAAACAATAAAAATATATAACATAGTGAAATGTGTTTCTTGTTCTTTGTGATGTTTGGTCAAAACCTTGAAGCATAAAACATTGTATTTGAAATTTGAATAATTGGAATAGTTATAAGGCCAAATGCCATGGAATATAAGATTAAATATGAAACTTAAGAATGAACGAGGTTCTTTTAGCTCTCATCAAGTACTTGATGTTGATGTTGATTGTTGTGGGTTGAAAATCACTATATCTCTCTCAAGTGTTGTGGGTTTCAAATCACTATACATTGAATATGTGAACATAAAAAGGCCAAAAATATTTGACCATTCCATGAATGAAGTTTTTACCATTCACTAAATGAATTCCATGTGCATGTAATACCCTTATTTCCCTAACTTGTAAATATAATTATATTATTTTTAAAAGACTATGGATAGATATGTCATGTGTGGACTTTGGAAAATGATGAACCTTTGCTAAAAAAGGTAATGTGAATATTTATGTTAGTAAATAAAATGGAAATTTTTGAATAACTACTAAAGGTGTTGTTTGTACAGATATGATGCCATGAGAGGGAATGGTAAGGGGAACCATCATTGGTTGAGGTGACGCCTTCCAGGAGGTACTCTGTTGGATTAGTGATACTCAGTCTCATAATTATCCTCTCTCATAAAGAATTTAGTCACCAATCAACCTGGTAGTTGGGGAGTCTTCCTCAAGAATCGATGAGAGGATGGGAAGAGTACCCATATGGAATTTTATTTATTTGACCACGAAATCTTGTTGTGAAAGGAAAGAAAAATAAAGAGGAAAACAAATCGTGGGTAGGAAGGAGGATGCAGACAAGAAAATATGGGAGCAAAAATATGAAGTAGAGGAGTGTGGAAGAAATGATTATGGTTGTGAGAACACAAGGAAAATAGAGAAATGTTTTTTCCTAGGTTTGGAGAACATTGGAAAATAGTCTTGAAACCAAGTTTATAAACGGGGACACAAAATTTTAGTGATTGGTCGCGAAATCATGAGGGAACTAAGAAGGGAAGGCATTGAGGGAATGTTTGGCAGAGAAAGGCCCCCCTTATGTTGTGTGTAATAGTTGTTGTATCCCTTTTTGGCAGAGCATGCCCCCTTGCTTGTTGGATTGAAGATTTGTTTCCCAAGTTCCTATAGGTGAAGGGGAGTAACCTTCATCCTTTATCAAGTGCTACGTAAGAGAATTTCCCTCATGTCATCATACTTTGTCTAGGGGGTGGCCAGATGTGGAAATACCAAGAGTTGTTGTGCCTATGGTTGGGTGGAAAGTGACACACCTGATCATTTAGATTTCTGTGGTGAGAGTTTTGTTTGGAAATTATCGGAAGAACCACAATGTTTTCAATTGCTTGTCGACGTTTCAGATCCACAACAGGATCCATCTTCAGGACAAAAAAGCCTGAGGAAAAATAAYAGAGGAACCCTAATATATATTAATGAGGAGTGTAGGAAACCTAAAGTCGGCTATGTGAAACCCTAGGTTTGAAAAGATTTTTAAAAATAGGTATTTAATAAAGATTTTGTTTATTAATGAATTAAGTGGTTTTTGATTTAATTTAATAATGGTATTAATATTATTATTAATGTTTATGCTAATTATAGGTTAAATTAGGGTTAATTTTTTAAAAAGGTAGTATTAATATTATTATTGTTGTATTAGTGGTAACAAATTATATGTTGGTAATAATTAGGTTAGTCTTGGAATTGATTTAATTTAATTATCTAGATGATATTAATAATTATTAAAGTATTATGCTAGTTTAAGGTTAAATTAGGGTTAATTTGTAAAAAGGTGATAATAATATTATTATTAATGTATATCATAAGGATTTTAATAATGTAGGTTGGTATAAATTAGGGTTAATTTGTGAAATGGTGATAATAATATTATTATTAATGTTTATGCTAATTTATAGGTTAAATTAGGGTTAATTTATTTTTTTAAATTAGTATTAATATTGTTATTGATGTATTAGTGGAAACAAATTATATGTTGGTATTAATTAGTCTTGGATAATAGTTAGGTTAGTTTTAATAATTAAGTTAGGTTAAGGTTAGGATCTAGTAAAGGGGTAAGTTCTAGAGTCCTGAGGATAAGGCTAATAATATTTTCTTTCTCGAATGAGCGAGATCCAACTTCCACTAATCTTTAGGCCATTGCCTCTATTTAGGTTATTGGGATTTTTTATGATTTTGATTGCTTCTCTAATTTGTCTTTTAAGGAGATGGTCTTCTTTTGCTAAGATTTTGGTATCTTCAAGGCGTATATGATGCTTAGTTGTGAGAGAGTGTTCGTCTAGTGTTGAGATGCGAGTTCGTTCATTCTTGATGTCAGCACTGTGTTCTTTAATCATGTTGTTAAAAGAGTGGCATGTTTCTCCAATGTAGCATTTGCCACATGAACATTCTATTCTGTATACTCCTTTGCAATTATGTTGGTCAAGTTTGTCTTTAACAGATTGCAAAGGAGTATACAGAATAGAATGTTCATGTGGCAAATGCTACATTGGAGAAACAGGCCACTCTTTTAACACCAGGGTTAAAGAACATAGTGTTTACATCAAGAATGAACGAACTCGCACCTCAGCACTAGCCGAAAACTCTCTCACAACTAAGCATCATATACGCCTTGAAGACACCAAAATCTTAGCAAAAGAAGACCATCTCCTTAAAATACGAATTAGAGAAGCAATCGAAATCATAAAAAATCCCAATAACCTAAATAGAGGCAATGGCCTAGAGATTAGTGGATGTTGGATCCCGCTCATTCGAGAAAGAAAATATTATTAACCTTATCCTCAAGACTCTACAACTTACCCCTTTACTAGATCCTAACCTTAACCTAAATTAATTATTAAAACTAACCTAATTATTATCCAAGACTAATTAATACCAACATATAATTTGTTTCCAATAATACATCAATAACAATATTAATACTAATTTTTAAAAATTTAACCCTAATTTATACCAACCTACATTATTAAAATCCTTATGATATACATTAATAATATTATTATTATCACCATTTTACAAATTAACCCTAATTTAACCTTAAACTACCATACTACTTTAATAATTATTAATATCATCTGAATAATTAAATTAAATCAATTCCAGGACTAACCTAATTATTACCAACATATAATTTGTTACCACTAATACAACAATAATAATATTCATACTACCTTTTTAAAAAATTAACCCTAATTTAACCTATAATTAGCATAAACATTAATAATAATATTAATACCATTATTAAATTAAATCAAAAACCACTTAATTCATTAATAAACAAAATCTTTATTAAATACCTATTTTTAAAAATCTTTTCAAACCTAGGGTTTCACATTGCCGACTTTAGGTTTCCTACACTCCTCATTAATATATATTAGGGTTGCTCTCTTGTTTTTCCTCAAGCTTTTTTTTCCTGAAGATGGATCCTGTTGTGGATCTGAAACGTCGACAAGCAATTGAAAACGCTATGGTTCTTCCGATATTTTACAAACAGTGACACACCTTTCAGTAGTTGCCAACATCCTCTAGTTCTCATATACGTGTTTTTTTTTGTATATTTTATGTATATGACAAGTTTCGATATTGTAGAAGGGTGTTTAGAGTAGTGTGAACTCAATTTCTTGCTAAATTATAGTTGAGGAGATCTTTGTGTTCAGGAGAATATCACAACTGAATTTTCCTTGTTGATGACCCCTCCTCCTGATTGTTTATGCCTTAAAATGGTTATTGTGAGTAACGGTTTATAGCTCTGAATAAGGATAGAGTGTTTTCTCAGTGTTTGCATCCTATTAACAAGATTATATCTTATGTGTTAATAGTGAAGAAAAAAAAAATAGTCTTCACAAAACATCTGAAGATGAGAAGGTATTATTTTCTAGGTTATGGATATTATTCCCTAAGTTACTAAGGTCGTATATCATATTTGGGAGATGTCTTGTCCATGGTAAAATATCATGACTTAAAACCTACTTGGTAGGCCACAACCTATAACTGACTCTTACGTTGAGTAATTATGGAATTGTGAGAATGGTGCATGCATGGCACAACTGATCAAGAATTCCCTACATCATTCCAAGACAAAATAATTTATTTTGTGTGTGCATATCACTGATGGAATCGATGAGACTCAGCAACCATCAATTCCCAAACTAGAATAAATCCCATTCATCCAAAGATGGACCTTTTACCCATTGAAATTCCTTGTAAATAAACAATCAATAGTGACCATTGGATCTAAGCATGGAGAAATATCCATCGTCGATTTTCTTAGTAATGCTCAAGAGGGAGTTGAATCACCCCAAGGTATCAGAGTATCGGATCCCAGATAATCCTCAAGGCATGTTCTCATCTGTGAATACCCCGATGGGTCAACACCCGAGAATAGGGTTCTAGATCTCGGTTCCATCCCCTTACTCTTATAATTTTGGCACCAAAACCCTCAAATGGGAATCACTTACTTGTGACTGTTGGATTGGAGGATCAACATATGCCCACCATTGATCTTTATTCAAGCTCAGGAGGGATACCAACATTGGGGTACCAAAGCACGGGGCCCTGGGAGAATGTATATCTTGTGTTTACGCTTGGGAAGGTCCCAATATGAACTGTTATGATGGCTCAGTGCCCCGATGGGGAAAGGTTCCCGGAAGGGTTCCAACCTTCCCCTTGTTAACCCATATGTGGAGACAATGTGTCAGTGATGTCGAATTATGTAATCAATCCACTAGGAAGTGGGAAAGTGTCATCACCTAATTATACGATCCCATATATCCTGCAATGATGTGTACTAGACGTCATCCCATGTGGGAGGTCGTGAGTCACGCAATGGTTGGATCCACATGTCAAGGGGTGATCACACCAAGTGTCAAGCTCAGGAGAGAAGCCACATCATTGTGACAAGTCATTTCATGCATGGAAACCAACATATTATGAGCTTGATAAATGTCAAAGGATGATTGGTTGAGAAGTCGAGTGTGGGTCCATTAGGCGAACTCTACTGATTTGGAGCCACTAAATCTTATTCGTTGAATCTGATAGCTGAGCAATTTGGACCATCAATCTCATAAAATCTCACGAGGGGGTCTCTCTCTAAGGTACTGGAGTACCAAACCTCAATAGGTTGTTGTATAGATTTAGTTGGGAGAGCCCTGGTGATTCGAAATTGATCTTTTAAGTAATTTGGTTAAGTTTATGCATGATTTGATTTACCATTTAGGAATTAAGAGAAGAATCTTAAAGAAAGAAGTTGTAGCCATATAAGAAGTAAAAAAAAAAAAAACCATAACACCAAGATTGATAATGGAGTTCGACACAAGTTTTCCTATGTCTCTGGTCCTTTGTCTCAGTGGGGAAAACTTATTATTGATCTTCAATGCTTTAAGAATACAAAAGAAAGGCTTACATAACATCACCTAAAACCACCTTTTAGATCTGTAACTTCTGGACATAAACAAACATCACCATTGGATGGAATAGGTAATTCTGAGACTTTTGAGTATGAACTCAGCTATGCTTGCCTCAACATCTTGGGCTCTGGAGGCACTTTTCTATTCGGCTACTTGAATGCAGAAACATAATACATATTTGGCCTCCCCTCAAAATTCTGCAGCTTTTGAGTATAAATTTGACCTTCTTTCGAACAGGTCCTTGGGACCTCCGCTCAGCATGAATCCCAATGCTATGCCCTGTCAAATACGTACATTCCGTATCGCCTCAAAATGCGTGACAAAAACTCATTTTTCTCTATTTTTTGTTCCTGGCTAAAAAAGCCAGACTTCGCCAAACTTAGCAACAGTTATCCAAAATTAGCTAGATTTTTCCAGATTTGGAGGATTCCCACCAGATTTGGCGAAACCTCCAAACCAATTTAACCTTCTAGAAGGTGCCACATGGTGCCTCCTCATTGGGCCACATGTCACCTCATCATTGGCTCGAGCCATTTCACCCTGCACAGTCAACTACCACCTGTCATTTGTATGACCACGTCAACCTGCCCAGTGAGTTGCCACATGTCATCTGTATGACCATATCATCTAACCAAAACCTACCACATGTCATCCGTACAAGTTGACACATCATCGTACAACCGCATCAACCAACCAAAACCTCCCATGTGTCATCCATACAGGCTTCCATGTCATCATATAGACTTCCACATGTCAGTCCCTACAATCCACATCATCACCACATTAACACCCAAAAATGTTGAATCCTCCTGACACGTGTCAACTCCTAGTGTTGCCACATCAACATTCTGGAGTCATTTTCCATGTCACTACTAATTTCATCATTCGTACTATTGACGTCATCAGTTGACTTTAAACTTTTGACTTTCACTTTCACTTTTTTTATCTGTTTGGGAAAAAGTTCAGAACGTGATAACTTTCGCATATAGTGCCCATTTTCAAAAAAACATATATGGCCGGAATCGGCATGATGAGTCGTACACAATGTAAATGGTATCTTCTGATTTCGAGAAAGTTGAAATTTTGGCCTTCCTAGATCCATTT
>JASDQU010104137.1:0-70647 GCA_032191745.1 Picea mariana | reverse complement strand
TGATTTCGAGAAAGTTGAAATTTTGGCCTTCCTAGATCCATTTTGTATCATTCCTCCCCACTAAGACCTTTTGGTCCTCCAAAAGGGTATTAATCAAATATCAAGTGTGGGATAGGCCTCCCCACTTGTCATTTGCCTTTAAACTATGTCCTGTGCACCTGCCGCATTATAATTAATTTCCTAATAACCATGATAACTGAAAACATATTGTTAGCCATTTGAACTCGTTCACATCTTATTGAATTCACTACCATCCATGTAGAAAACATTAGCAACGATAACATCAAAATTATGACTAAAAATGAACCGATATGTTTTGACTGGCTTTCATGACATTAACTTATCTTGAAGCATGATTGAAATCTCGTCCTACAACCATCCCATGCTCATGCTTAATATCAACTTCTTTACTTGGCACAAATATAGTTGTATTGCTTGCATAAGTTGCCTTCTTTAATTGTTCCATTGTTAGAAGAGATTGATTTGCTTTTATGTGATGATCATGTAAAACATATTCATTTCCTTTCTTAAACAAGTGATATTAATTATGTTCCATGTAGAATATTTCTTTGTGATCATATAAATAAGGGATTCCTAAGACCATTCCACATGTTTCTAGTGGCACCACATCACATATTACTTCATCCACATACTTATATGTAATTGTAAATTTTATGATACATTGCATTGTTATGGGAAATTTGTGATCTTTGCTTATCCAATTAAGTGAATAGGATTTGTGATGCATCTTAGTGTTTAATCCCAATTTCTTAACCACTTCTTCTAAAATTAAGTTATATTGAGATCCACTACCTATCAATGTATAGATCTTAGTATGTTTCATTATGACCCTTATATGAAACAATTTACTTCTTGAATCAAAACCATCACCAATTTTATCTGTCAAACTAATTGTTGTAATCTTAGATTCATCACCTGAATCTGATCCCAATTATGTTGGTCGTGTTGTTGTTCATCAAATCCATATTACAATATTCATATGTATTCCTACACCGACTATCCTTTCTTTAAATTTATACTTTTCCATTAAATTAAAGTCTATTCCTTATACCCCAAATTATAGAACTGTTTTCTAAGTGCGGAAATAAAATCATTCCATGATGGAAAAATCTTACCAACTTGTTGAGTTCCATGTTTCATTTTACTTTTCCACTAGATGAGAGTTGTGCCTTCAAGACGAAGCAATGCAAATCTGATTTTGGTTGCCTCATATTTGATTTGTTTCACATTATAATATACTTCCATTTGTCTAACCTAGTTATCAAGTTTCTCATCATTAACTTCGCCATCATACATAGGAAAAACAAATTTTACATCAAGTTTAAGTAATGGCATATCACGCTTATGTTTATGACAATGTTTTCTTGAAGAAGTAGTGTTAGAAGTGGAACTTGAACTTGAAGAAGAAGAATATGGAGATGAAGGAGGTGAAGGAGGAGTTTTAGAAGGGTCCTCGCCTTCTTCACTTTTGTCTTGCTTTGAATATTCCCCTTGAAAAGGTATCTTTCGTTCCAAGTAATCATCATACAACATTTTTACCATCTCCGACACAGCAATGAATTTTTTTTGAAAATCTCTTTCATTTTGAGAAATTCCTTCTTTCGATGCCATCTTCTCACTTTCATATGTCCTCTTTCTTGATCCAATATCAGGATCTCCTTCTATAAGCTCTCCTTCACCATGACTTAGCCTTTCATTGGTAATCATGCAAACTCAAACAACCAACTGTCAAACTGGATCTGATACCACATGATCTAAAATTGATGTTTTAAATACTTTGGTTAAGTTTATGCATGATTTTATTTACCATTTAGGAATTAAGAGAAGAAGCTTAATGAAAGAAGTTTCGGCCATATAAGAAGTAAAAACAACAAAAACCACAACACCAAGATTGATAACTGAGTTCGACACAAGTTTTCCTACGTCTCTGAGCCTTTGTCTTAGTGGAGAAGGCTTCTTATTAATATTCAATGCTTTAAGACTACAAAAGAAAGGCTTACATAACAAATCCTAAAACCACCTTTCAGATCTGCAACTTTTGGACAGAAACAGACATCAACATTGGCTGGAACAGGTAATTCTAAGACTTTTGAGTATGAACTCGGCTATGCTTGGCTCGACATCTTTCGATCTGGAGGAACTTTTTTATTCGTCTACTCAGATGTATAAATAGAAGATATATTCGAACTCCCTTCAAAATTCTACAATTTTTGAGTATAAAGTTGACCTGCTTCTGAACAAGCCCTCGAAACATCCCCTCGATACGAATATGAATGTTGCACTCTATTAGATCCATGCAGTCTGTACAGTCTCGAAATATGTGCCAAAAACTCCTTTTTCTCGATTTTCGTGCTCAGATAAATCAGCTAGACTTTACAAATCTTAGTGACATTTATCCAAACTTAGCCACAGTTAACTAAATTTAGCAGTATTTCGCTAGATTTGGAGGATTCCCACCAGATTTGGCAGAACTGGAAAACCACTTTGACCTTCCAGAAGGTTTCATGTGGAACCTCCTCATTGGACCATGTGTCACCTTGTCATTGGCCCAAGCCACATCACCCTGCAAAGTTAGTTGCCACGTGTCATCTGTATGACCACGTTAGCCAACCAAAACCTACCATGTGTCATTTGTACAGGCTACCACTTGATCATACGGCCACATCAGCCAACCAAAACCTACCATGTGTCATCTGTATGGGCTTACACATCATTGTATAGACTTCCATGTGTTAGTCCATACAATCCACATCATCGCCACATCAGCACCCAAAAATGTCAAATCCATCTAACATGTGTCAGCTCCTAATGTTGCAACGTCAACATGTTGACATCATGATGATGGCATCTACCACGTCACTGTTGATGTCATATTTCATGACATTGTTGGCATCATGATGATGTCATTATTCATACTGATGACCTCATCAATTGACTTTGACCTGTTGAATTTGACTTTGAGTTTGACTTTTTTTCCTTGTTTGGGAAAAGGTTCAGAACGCAGTAACTTTTGCATACAGTGTCCATTTTTAGAAAAAAAAAATTATATGTTCGGAATCGTCATGACGAGCCCTACACAATGGCATCGGTCTCGTCCGATTGTGAGAATTTTGAAATTTTGGCCTTCCTGGATTCATTTTGGATCACTTGTTATCCTGGTGGGTCAATGCCCTGGGACATTTGGTATGGGGGAAGTTTGGCAGAAAAAATCCACGTGCTAAAGCGGCCTAATGCCCCGGTGTCCCAATACCCTCATAGAGAAAGGTTCCGAAAGGAGGATCTGTGTAGAGGAGAACAACATCACATGACACCACCCAACATAATATGTAGTGGACAGGGTTTAGCACCCTGTTGTGTGAATCTCGAGCATAGTGATGACGTGGATAACCACCTCAGCCCATGTGGAAGATCAACGTGTCAAATGATAGTCGTTCCACATGTCGAGTTGGTTTGGCATAATGAGGAGGACTTTTGCGGTGAGAAATGAGTGCCACGTGTCATGTTAGGTGGCAGGAGATGATACGGTTGTGTGTCATGTTAGGTGGTCACTTGCAACAATACCACATATTTGAAGTACCATCTTGAACCCTAACTAGGTGTTGTAAGTGCAAAGTGGTTTGCATTGGTTTCCTAGGGCTCGATATCCCCATATCCCAGTACTTGGTGGGTTGATTCCTAGAATATCTGGCATCGAGGTTTGATAGAGAGTTTACATTGATAGTGAAGCCTCGGTGGGCCGATACCCTGGTGGTCCATTCCCCCGCATATTGGGCATCAAAAACATGATAATAAAGATGAGCACAGGAAGGGTTGAAGGTCTGATATGTCGAGGGTCGAGTGGCCAGGTGGCACCATGCTAGCAGCCATGTTTGCATTATAGGGTAACGTGTTATGACACAAAAGTGCCATGTTGGATGACATAAGTGACATGGATCCATGAGGGTTCCACATGGAGGTGAGGTGGACTTGGACCAAGAGGGTCTAAACTTTAGAATGCCATAAATTTTGATCCAGAGCTTGGTTTTGAAAAACATGTAGTCATTGGAAAGCTCTTGAAGAGAAGAAGATGATGGTTCCTTCAAGAAGAGGCTTTGAGATGGTTGAGGAAGAGAAATATTGTAATACCCCATCCCTTAAAGGATACTTAGGGGGTTGGGTGTCTTACAGAGTGGTATCAAAGCCAGATTTCAAACACTAGGCCTAGATGGGCCAAAGATCAGTCATAGGACTGGTATATTAAGGCTAAGATAATCTTGTTGGATATTTTTCTTCACATTAATTTTTTTTTATGATCTGCACTTGTTCCTTGAGAAGAAGGAATGCATATTGAGATCTTGTTTTGGGGTTTCTTCCAACAGAAGCATTGTTCCTTGGTAAGAATTATAGCTACTCATACAATATTGAGAATATGTTGAGAAGCATTAATGGTAATACCTGAATGAGAAATGGCATAATCCTATTAGGGGCTTCTTACGTTCAATGAATGAATGGACTAATGTTCGTAATACTACCTGAAGATGTGGGTTGAAGGAGCCCTGATAATTATAATGGTTGTTATTAATGTCTAAGACTCTTATGCAGAATTCATTGTGGTTAAAAGAATTGAATATGGATGGATAGAACTCTTGGAAGTAACAATTTGTTCCTTTGATAAAATATTAAACCCTGTATGTACAATTCTTCATGATAGAGGACCAATGGAAAATGTGTAAGGTCAATTTACTTGACCTGTAATGAATAAAATTTACTGTTGAAATAACCTAGTTAAGAAAAGAAAAAAGGATTCCTTTGGACTGTTTCTTATCCTCATGAAAAAAGTAGAGTGATATGGGATTAGGAGCAATTTTATGAGCTCATGGTTGTACTACAGAAAAATGTATATGCTTTTAACCTAAAGGCATGTCTATGCATGTGAATGCAAAAGACACACAACTAGAATACATTTTCACTATAGGCATGAGTAAACTACTTGGTGCACAAAGATATTTTGTAATGCATATGGTCATGAATGAGCATGAATATAACATTCTTATAGACTTGTAATAGTTTGTTTCTATTTGTAAGATATAAGGTTGTCAAGAATCCTTTTGGATAATGATGATCTAATAATAGTAGAAAAATTAATAGTATGAACATGAATGTTGATGATGTTATTGGTTAAAGCCTTATGAAGATAACGAAAAGGGTCAGTAAAGTAATAATATAGAGCTTGGTAAAGGGAGTTCTTGGGAAATTCCCTAAAGAATAATGAATCAGATAACATCCAAAGAGGGATGATGGTTGTATAGGTATGGCTTAGTATGTTCAGGTAATAGTGAGAGGGAATTCAATAAAGAATCTCCTTAGTAGAGGTATGTTGACCAAGTTCAATTTGAGGTATGAAGAGGGGAAAGTATTGTTATCTTGTTTCCCCGGGTAACGAGGTAATTACCCATTTCTATCTTATGAATTGTGAAATGTTGTTGTAATAGAAAGGAAAGAGTGGATTCTTGTTGGTAGTTTTCATGTAAAAGAGGAAGCATATTTATGATTATGAATATGTCTGTGAGACTTGTCATGTGGATGACTGTAAGTTCTCATCAAAATAGACTGATATGAATTAGGAGGTAATAGATGAAATTTTGAATAATAAAGTGTACAATTAATGCACATGTGTGTGTGTGTGTGCGTGCGCGCACGCGTGTGTGTATGCTAAAGGAACGGTATGTCTACATAAAGAAGTGGAATGTAAGGAAAGAATTATACTTGCAAGGATTGAATAAATTCTATGGGTGCATGGCTAACTCTATTTGAAGGGTCATGATTGGCATGTTTTTAATATTAGCTTGAGGAGGGTGTAATTCATTCCTCAGAAAGAGTTGTTGTAAATAGTTGAAAGACTAAAAGAGAAAGGATACTCTGATATAATAAGAAATAATGTTTTGTTGTTATGAAAGGGAGGAAATATGATTATGCCCTTGGGAAGGGTATCTAAATGATTGTGATCCAAACATGAATTGTATGGTTTCAAAAAAATATGTATGTGAAATTGTGAAGTGTTCCTATGATAGACACATACAACATGTTAACTCATGTAATTAAGTGCATGGGAGAATAGTTTGAAAATCAAGTTGATAACATAAAGATACATGTGTGAGCATATCATATGAATACCTAGTAAGAATGCACATTTATATTCCTTATGGAATAGCGTGGAAGTAGATGAAATGATGAAGTTGAAGCTAACTCCAGGATTTAGGTCATTTCAAGCAGTGATGAATATTCCACAAGAGAGTTGCAAGATAAAAAGTTCCCTATGGAGAAACTGTGTAAGGAAATCTGTTAGGAGAACATATCCATAACCTTAATGACTATTTAGAATTATGTAGTGGGATGCAATCCTATCTATATAATAATCTTGGTTTACATTCTAAAATTTAATGCATGAATGACGGATGTGAAAATGATCGTTGACCATTCTGATATCTAAATGGTAATGTGCAGAATGCACTGGTTCAAACTCATTATGAAATAAAAGATCATTTCTATAGTATGTTGATTTATCCATGAAGGTCAAGATTAACCTGACCAATACTTCTCAAGGAAGAGAGTAGAAAGATCCCAGCAGGGGATGAATTGCATAAGTAACAAATGAGAAAAAGGGAGGAACACTTTCCTCACTTTAAAACTCTGGATTATGACACAAAGTTGTATGCTTCAAAAGAACAACTAGAAAACAAAGGAAAATAAATTTATGATTATATTTAAATGAATAAACATGGTTAAACCATGTTATGCAAAGATAAAAAGGTCCTAGGAAAAATTCAATTAGGTTGAAAGTTCCAATTTGTGTAAAGGAGTTGAAAAGGGGGACAATCATTATCCATTTTCTTGTTATTTTTTGTATCTCTATGGGATGGGAAAGATGACATACTGTTATGAATGAAGATTTCAACATGAGAATGTTGATAGCTATATAATTGTAGAAACAATGAAATAATAAATTGTGTTTACCCTCATGAAAACATTGAGGACAATGTGATAGAGTATATATGTATATGCTCAAACATATCTAAACTTTTTTGTTTATTTAAATGCTATGGAACATGCATTTTAATTTAATATCACAACTAATATAATATTGTGAATGTGGATATACTTGTTTTTTCTAGGAGAAGATAGAAGTTGTTGGAAGCTTCCAATGATGGACATCCTCAAGTAGAGGAGGTAAACTAAGAAGGTTGTTGGCAGCCAGGAAGGTATAAAGTTATCAACCCTATGGGAGGAGATTGAAGATGGATTAGGCAAGATTCCTCTTGAAACAATTTATACTTAATAATTAAATTATAATGTTGATTGATTGTTGAATGTCAATAATACCCAAGCAGGGTAAGATTTAGGAATAGATAACCTGAATGTTAAAGGAGAAGAACCTTTAGAATCCAAGGATGATAGAGATCCTTGCGAGAAATTCATGAACAAATATATCATGAATACATTGACCAATAGGGAATGATTGGTAACAAGATCTCTCAGTAGCATTCCATTGATTGAATGCGTTGAGGAAATGATTGTTGTATGAGAGAAGGTGGGTATTGAACTACTCATCATGGAAGGAGGGCCTTCTAATGGAATACTCAATATGAAAATTAAGGTAATCTAAAATCAATGCAAGGTTGCATTGTGTGTGAATATGACCATGGACATTGGCACATTGATTAAGATCATGATGATAAAATGATTGCATTTTGAAAGGCATGGATGTTGAAATGATGCATGTGTTAGGAATAATAATTTATTTTTATTTTATATCATTGAATGGATAAAAGTGACTTAAATGATAGTATGCACAGTTTTGAAATTGTTTGGAAGTCACTGCAAGTGTGCAATAAAAATGTGATGTGCAATAAAAATGTGATGATCATGATAAACTAACAATTTGTTTGGTTGTGTGAGTATTGAAATTGCAAGAAAGATGGTCATGGATATGGAATCATTGTAAGTCCATCAGGAAGTCCACTGTAATTTGGGTATGAAAGAGCCAAACTTCCATGAGAAAGAAGTCTCAGACTTGTAAAATATGGTTCCTATATGGAACATATCTGAAAATTAAAAATTGAAAATTGAAATATGTGGGAAACATATTTGAAAAGTTTGATTAAACTAATGATAGAATATCATAATTATTGTTTTCATGTGATATAGGTAACATGAAATATCTGTCCTAGAGGGACAAATGATGGATGTCAAGATAGAAAGCATGGAAAGGCTATTGTTATGAGATGAGAACCATGTGATATTCCATGATCACCATAGAAACTTTTGTGTTGTGGTAACATGATCCATAGGGACACCTCGGTAGAAAAATCCAGAGGGATTCCTCGGTTGTAATACTCTATGAAGTCTCTAAAACTCTTCTTTTGCAAGAAATTCTTGGCAGGCGATATGGATCACTCGAGGAACTATATAGCAAAGAAGGGGATGTCTGAGCCTGAGCCTGGAGTGTGAGTGGCCACAAGGAAGAGGAGGCTTGGTTAATTCTTGTAAATTGTTGATTGGGATCATGAGCACAGTCGGTATGTTAAGTAAAAAAATTGAGTCAAGTAAATGTGACAACCATGTGGATGAAAATCCATGAATTGCATAGATAAGTATTGTGTTGATATGAAAATTTTCTTCTTGAAATATAAACAATAATAAAAGAATTGCACAAAATTGTGATTTATATTCTTTTTATTTGTAATGGTTGTAGACATGTGCTAGATACCAAGAGTCTAGGGAAGGAACAAACCAAGAAAAGGAAGACCTTGCTAAAGTAGTTGAAAGATGGGAGCATGGTTGGTGTTGTTGAGGTACAAAGAATAGTGAGGACAATGTTCCTTGAAGGGGGAGGAAATTGTAATACCCATGTTTCCCTAGCTTGTAAATATAATTATATTATTGCTAAAATACTATGGACACATCTGTCATGTGTGGACTTTGGAAAATGATGAACCTTTGCTAAATAAGGTAATGTGAATATTTGTGTTACTAAATAAAATGGAAATTTATTAATAATTACTAAAGGTGTTGTTTGTACATATATGATTCTATGAGAGGGTATGGTAAGGGGAACCAACACTGGTTGAGGTGACCCCTACCAGGAAATACTCTGTTGGATTAGTAATACTCAGTCCCAGAACTATCCTATGTCTTAAAGAACAGTCAAGCTAGTATTTGGGGAGTCTTCCTCAAGAATCAATGAGAGGATGGGCAAAGTACCCATCTAGAAGTTTCTTGATTCGACCACGGAATATTGTTTTGGAAGGAAAGAAAAACAAATAGGAAAACAAATCATGGGCAGGAAGGAGGATGCAGAAAAGGAAGTCTAGGAAAAAAAATATGAAGGAGAGGAGTGTGCAAGAAATGTTTATGGTTCTGAGAACGCAAGGAATATAAAGAAATGTGTTTTATTTGGTTTGGTTCTAAGGACCCAACCTCCCTAACCCCTCACGTAGGTAGAATAATATATTTTCCATTTAATAAATGCCAATATTAATAATGCCTAGTAATAAGGAATAATAAGTCAAATGTAAGAAGACCTAATAGAAGCTTCGCTTCTCGAATATCTTCCTCTAGATTTTTCTTTTGATAGATAGATTTAGTACAAATAGGAGTCGAGTGAATGATAAGTTTTGTCTTGAGAATTATTGTAACAGAGCACTGCTCTGCTGGAGGTTTCCCCCTCAAAGAGGCAAGTGATCATTTTTTCCTATCAATAAAGATATTATTTTGGTGACGTGATTTCATCTATTGTGTTGTTCCACTATTATTCTCTGCAATATTTATGTTTTAAGCTATTATAATAGATCCAGTACCTTACAAGTGGTATCAGAGAAATTTCCTTGGAAAAACACTGTGGGTTATTTTTTCCAGGGTAGAGACATATTCTGGCGTCTTAAAGTTACAAAGATATGTTGTTCAGTGCATAAATACATGGTCAGGGAAGCATATATGCAAGAACAAGAAGTGGTACTTAAGCACACATTGTTGGCCACCCTTGTAACCCTTGTTGGTACCCATTTGAGTGGTAGCACATCCTACAACACCTGTATACGTATTGGCCTAGATATTCTTAAGCCCTCCATAGATAAACTGATCACCCACTTGAATGTTATAGTTCCACCTAGAACAACACTTGGGAAGATACTCTCTAGTACCTACATAGTCGGATACTATGACTAAGGGAATGGTCTAGCCTCCTTAGTTGGTTCCCTGAGATAATGGTCCCCGCAGGTATATCAGAGAGCTATAACACAGAGAAAACCCCTGTCTGTAGAAACCCTGAATACCCTAACCCTTGGGATGGAAAATTTTCAGATCAATTCCTGCTTCTGAAATTTCCTTTCCTTTTCTATTCTCCCATCTTCCTTTTTCCATTTATTTTTCCTCTTCTATACCTACCCTTGTTCCCCTTTTTCTTTTTCCCTTCTTCTATCCTTTTCTAGTAACCATACTTAGTCATATTTCAAAAATTGATGGGTTTGCAGGTTGATGGGTTTTCATTTCCGTTCACGTTCCTATGTCATGAGTTTGACCGACTTTCTTATTATAATATACTTAATTATTTTTGCAGCTTCGTGGGTTCACGGATTCAATCCTTCATCTTCCAAGTTCCATGATCTCCACTTTACATCCAAAGGTCTATGATCTACATTATCACTGTCAGAATTGTTGTGGGTACCGATCCCCTAAGTATTTCATTTCTCCTCCATACAAGTTCGACCGACCGCTTTGCAACACTTAGGTTATTTTTTATCATTCATAACCGCAGTTTCGCGGGTTTCCAGGTTGGCGAGTTCATGAAAAAATCAATATTCAAAATTGTTCGAGTCCGTCCACACCATCTTCGTGCTTTTCCCAATATGCATTAAGTTATATGGTTTAATACTAATAACTAATCATGTAGGATCCAAAAAGATCATCATTAATAGAAAAGGGATCAAGGAGATTTCTCATTAAATTGCATTAAAGAACTATTTTCCAAAGATTATATTATTGTCAGCTCTCCGAAAAATTCATTTCAAGTATTATCCAGCTGAAAGAATACTCTCGTCAACCTATGGGAAACACCTAAATAACAGTTTTGTAGTGATACCGTAAATATTTTTGGTCGTGAATACCATAACTTTCAGTGGTCCAGAGCATATTCATATTACTCCTCTCCTCTTGCATAGAAAGACATAATCTGGGCATCCGTAATTGCTCACGCAGGATGTGTTCCTGAGGTCTTTGACTGTAAACAACTTGTTGCATGGTGCATGGAGAAGTACGTGTCGAGCAAGAGGATTATACAACTCCAAGGTCATTCTTTGTTTTCCCTTTCACTGCAAGTCTTTCATAGGATGTTGAAGCTCCTAGAGCTGACATTTACCTTCAAAGGAGAACACTGCAGAGATTTCTTGAAGAGACATAACAATGGCCTTGACCTCTTGCTTGAATATTTGGAGAACCATGTGTCTATTCCAAACTACATAACCAGGATTTAGGTCGAGTCTTTTATAAACCCCTTTAGGGAAATCGCTTGGTTGTTTACCAAGTTGACAGGTCAGGAAAGCATTGCTACCATTTGTCGCATGATCCTTTATATTTTGTATTTTACAGTAAAAGAACAAGCCATCTTTGACTGGGGAAAATTGATTTCTATCGAAATCTCTTCCCAGTTAATGCACTACAAAAATGATAAAAAATTCTTTATGGCATCATATATGATATTTTCTATAGTGTATTGTTGTCAATTCCCAAAATTGACCATAAGTATGAGGGTGAATTGTGAAACAAATCTAGTTACCTTCTGGTATCAGGCATTATGGAGACATAATACCCCTTTATATTTTTATGAAGTCTATAATGATTTTGCTTCAGTCTTCAAGAGGTTGTTTTTGGGAGAGAATACTTCAAGGATATCTGACCAAGCTAAAAAATTTATAGAGAAAATAGGAACGATAGAAAAAATGGACAATCACAATGTCATAAGGATACTTTGTTCCAAAGAAAATTCTTCTTTTCTCCCATATCATGTATCTGATAAATTATCCATTACATAGGTGGCAAAGAAATACAATTTATGGCTGCATTTTTTCCATGAAAAAAGGAAAAATCAATTCATCCCCTTGCCATGGAAGATTGGAGATTTCATATTCAAAAACATAAATAAAATTGATGAGTTTGTGAATCACTTCAACAATGTAAATCTAAATTGTGCTGATAAAATAAAGGGCTTTGATTCTAACAAAATCTTTGTGGAACATATGTTTTCAGTAGGATTCAACAACTCGTTCATTCATACTATATTGAATGAAGAAGAAGATAACACCCAAAGCACTCATGTACACAATGTTGGTGACTTAGAAACAATACTCAATACTAATGAATTTTATAAGCAAAAAGGAAAGGGTCCCAGTGAAAGGACTGACCAATCTCCATTTGTTACTCCCGAAAACTACCACATCTCAGAGAAATGCTCCAACCAATCACCTGGTTAGAAATATTTCCAACAATAATTCAAGCGGTGGAGGAGAGAATAATCCCCCCTCCGGGAAAATTGATAATTCACATAAGATGCATGTAATAAAGAAAAGAAAAAATTTGATGCAAGAAGAAGAGGACAACCTCATAGAAAATCTCATCCAAATATTTTCTCTGGATGACATGGAGCTGGAGTCGAATATTAAGAAAATATTTCCTGTGATGGAACAACCAGAAATTGTAACTCAACAAAATGTTTTATTGGAAGTTGCTGCAAATGAGATTTTTTCCTTCACTTTTTAAATTGTTAATTTTTTTGAGTCCAAAAAATTGATTGTGGAAAGAGGTGATCAGAAAAATAAAAAAGGAAAATAATGCTCAAAGGTCGACCTGAAAGACATGCATTCATCCCAAATCTCTAAAATTCATAAAGCAACCAGTGATGCTCTTGACGATTCCATTGATGGGTTGGAGGCCAAAAATGCCAATATAAAAGAAAGGATCAGAGAATTAGAGGATGTCTTAATGCCCCTTCCAATCCTGGCCAGTCCTTTGTCAATGGTCAAACCAACCACACCCGCTATTAAGTTGAAAGGATATTCAATCCTACTAACCAAATTTAGGATTTATGTAGAAAAAAGTATTAAGAAGAGAATGTCATTAATAATAGAGTCATAGGAGGTTTTGAAAAATATTGTTTCTTTTGGATCAAGGGCACATGCCTTCCATGAATATCTACAACTTGATCTAAAGAACGAAGAATGTTTCTACATTGATGTTGTATTACCATTTGGAATCAAAGTCTCTAACATGACGGAACTGAGAAGAAGAGAGGAGGATATGCCTTCCCTCAGTCAAATAAAACAGCTAAATTCTTGTTGGAAGGAAAAGATTAAAAATTCGAATAACATTGTTCAAGCATGCAGCAGAGCCATACTGAAAAGAGAAGTATTGTTCAAGAGACTCATGGAGATAGACCTAGAAGGAGGTACTAACGAAGTACAAGACCCTAAATTAATTCTCAACTCAATCTTTCTAACAAAGAAACAATTTGACGAACAAGTTGATATATTTAAAGGTTATCAGTTGAAATTTTTTATGGCATACTCAAATATAATGAAGATGAAATAGACAATTAGCTAGTTGATTATTCCATGAAAAATCAAGATATTGAGGAAGTAGTACATGGTATTTCTCTTGAATTAAAAGACTTGGAAGGTGAGTTATTCAACATTAAAATATGGCATGAAATAAACATTGCACCAATGAAAAGTTATATTGAAGATTAATTCCGCAAGGCAATCGACAAATTAACCAAAGAAGGGAAAGAAATAGTTGAGACGGTTCTTGTAACTGTCAATGAAGAAAATAAAAGGACAAAAGAAAGCAAGTGAAGACACGAGAGACCGTCATAGTAAGTTCACACTGATCACATTTTGATTTCTTTATCAGTTTTTCATCCAGTTACTCAGCTTATTTGACTAGAAATGTTTAACAGAAATATGATAAATTATCCCTGTCTTCTTTCTAGGTCTTTCTACTCTGCATCACCCACCATTCTCCTTCTACAACTTACTTCTTGTTCATATTTTATTCATGGTCCCTGGGAGCCCCAATACTAGTCCTAAGGACAAATGCATTTAAATTCAAAACATTGTAATAGACTATATATTTTTCAGAAATCCCAAGAGAACTATTTCGATATCAATTTTGACTGTACTTTGCAACTCTGAGTTTTTCATATAAAGTATTTGAGATTGATCTATCATTATCTTTATTTTATCTCTTGATGTTTTTACTCTATTAAAGTTCTCTTATGCATGCAAACCATCTTCTTTTATTTTATGTGATCAAAAATATTTAGTTTAACTATGATGGATGGGAGGAAATTTTGTCTATCTTTTTCAAGTGTATGAGGTGTGTGGTTCCTGGTCATTTCTCGGGAACTCTCTTTAAAAAAAGAAAACATAACTTTTTCTTTCTTGTTATTTTTTCTTGCAATCTTTATATTTCTTTGATTATCACAATGGACTTCTGCAGAGTCCCATATTCTAAAAATCTAGAGTCCCAAAAAAATATTAAAATAAAGAGGAGTACCACCTCTATAAAAATGCGGGGGGATTTGTATTCCTGTTAGGTTGTTGTTTTTGTCCTAATGGATTCAAGAATCAAGAAAAAAAAAAAAACAGACAAGATCTATTGTCGTGCAACTTGACCTCCTGCATTCTAGTTGTGAAATTACTACACATTTTTTCCTGTTAAGAATTTGGGTCTTTCAACACTGTAGTATTCTTCACAATGGAGTATAACTCCACAGAAGTAAAACAAAAAAAGGGATCCTGCTAGCACCATTATTTCAGTCTTACCCCATTAGATGCCTCTCTTCACCTTAATCGTAGTCATACCTATCATTTTTCAGCAATTTCTTTTTTGTGTGGACCCAAACCCCTTATGGCCCCTTATTTTGGACTTACCCCATTGGATTCCCCTCGTCTTCCTTATCATCGTGATACCATTCACCCATAAACCCTTTTTTTGTGGTCCCACCCATCCCTTTCTGTTTCCCCCCTTCATTATGGCCCACACCCATAGCCAAGACCTTGAAGCCTGCCTCAATTCCTTGTCCTCTGCTTTTGCAGAGACCCGGCAAGAAGTACGAAAGATCAGTGTCAATATTACCACAATAAATAAAAACATGCATTCCACAATAGACTCAAAAATGGAAACCCTGAAACAGGACCTCTCTACCCAACTTGCATCCTTTACTGGCCAGATCTGCACCAAGCTAAATATCACTAGCGAGCTTACCTCCTCTGACCCACCTTTGCACCCTGAAGGCGAAACTTCCTCTAATTCCTAGAATTTTCAGCTCCATCACTTTTAGCATGGCCTACGCCTTCTGTGTGTGGATGTGAACAGGACCTCTCTACCCAACTTGCATCCTTTACTGGCCAGATCTGCACCAAGCTAAATATCACTAGCGAGCTTACCTCCTCTGACCCACCTTTGCACCCTGAAGGCGAAACTTCCTCTAATTCCTAGAATTTTCAGCTCCATCACTTTTAGCGTGGCCTACGCCTTCTGTGTGTGGATGTGAACAAATTTGATGAATCGGATCCCAACGTATGGGTAACTCAAATGGAACACTATTTATCTTTGTACAACATTACGAATGAGTTGGCCAAACTTCGGTATGGTGTTCTCCATCTAAATCAAGAATGTTGACAATGGTGGCAATGGAGAAAAAAATATCGCCAAGGGTATGTGTCTTGGACACAATTTGTTGTAGAGCTTTATAAACACTTTGAAACTGAAACCAACCATTTAACCCGTTTGACAAAGTTGAAACAATCTAACACAGTGGAATACTTTATAGCTTCTTTTGAGTGATCGTATTTCCACACAGAGGGCATGTCTAATTCTTTTTTTCGAGAATGATTTATTAGTGGCCTCAAGGATTAGATCCATTCCCATGTCCTCATGGATCACCCCTAAAGTTGGGTGGAAGCTAATAAAATATATAAGGAATCACAATAGGTTGTCTCTCAAACCATAAAACCCTCCTTTATTCCTTGCCCTAAACTGGTCACTCCCACTCCTCCTTCCACTCCACTAAAAATCCAAAAATTGACCCGGGAAGAAATGGTTGAACCCAAATTCAAGGAACTTTGTTATAATTGTGATGAAAAATAATTTCCTGGGCACAAGTGTAAGGAAAAAAATCTTTTTATGGTCATCTCTGAGGATGTTTCGAAGGAGGAGGTCAAGGCCCCCCTTGTGACCGAATCACCTGAACACACTAACTTGACTCCACCCTCAAACCCCCCAGAAGTTGAACCAATCATTTCCCTTAATGAACTCACTGGATGATTTTCTCCCCAAACCCTCAAGATCATTGGTTGCATTAAGTATCATAAGGTCATCATCCTCATTAACAATTGAAACACCCATCATTTTATTCATCGTCACATTTCCCAAGAAACTAGTTGTTTTATCTGATCATTCAACAAATTTCAAATCATGATTTCCAATGGAGAGTCCATGAAATGTGGGGGGCTTTGTGAAAATGTGCATCTCCAAATTGGTCAGTACCACATGAAATATCATATGTTTATTATCGACATGGGTGGATGTGACATTGTGTTGGGTGTAAAATGGTTAAGGAATCTGGGCCCCATTCTGATGGATTTTATGGAATTAACCATACAATTCAACCAGGAGGGTCAATAGTATAAATTCCAAGGAATCACAACAGGTTACCCTGAGATCATCAGTTCCCATCACATGGAAAATCTCCTCAAAAAAGGACATTCCAACATTATTTCACAACTCTATTCCATTTAACCCACTAAGACACCCTATGTGCCTCCTGACCTCCAATCCATCCTCTCCAAACATCAAGTTTTTTTTCCACTCCCTAGGGACTTCCTCCTTCCTATGGTTTTCATGATCATTTCATTCCCCTCGTACTCGGTATCCTTCCTCCCAATGTTCGTCCATATCATCATCCCTTTGCCCAGAAAAATGAAATTGAGAAAATTGTTCAATAATTTCTCATCGCGAGCATTATCCACCCTAGTACTAGCCCATATTATTCTCCTTTGGTCATGGTACTTAAGAAAGAAGTCTCTTGGCACATGTGTCGTGAATTTTGTGCCCTCAAAAAACTCACCATCAAAGAAAAATTTATCATTCCTGTCATTGATGATATATTGGATGAAATAAGTGGTGCTTAGTTCTTTACTAAACCTAATCTTCATTTTGGCTACCACCAGATACGTATGAAAGAGGCAAACACTCCTAAGACTTCATTTCGAACTTATGAGGGCCACTATGAGCTCTTGGTAATTCCCTTTGGCTTGTGTAATTCTCCCTCCACTTTCCAAAGCCTCATGAATCATGTCTTCCGTCCTTTTCTCCATCATTTTGTCTTAGTTTTCTTTGATGATATTCTCATCTATAGTAATGGAAAACCCATATTTCTCATGTGGATCAAGTTCTTCATCTACTCTCTTAGCACCAAGTTTTCCTCAAACAGTCTAAATGTTCTTTTGGAGCCTCAAAAGTCGAGTACTTGGGTCATATTGTTGGAAAGGCAGGTGTCAAGGTAGATCCTAAGAAGATTGAAGCTATGTAGGATTGGCCTCACCCTAAGACTCTCAAAATATTGCAGGGTTTTATGGGTTTATCAGTATATTATCACAAGTTTGTTAAGAATTATGGAAATATTATGGCACCTCTCATTGCTCTCCTTATAAATAATTCTTTCACTTGGAATCCAATAGCTGATCATTCCTTTCAAGCTTTGAAGGAAGCTATGTGCACCACTCCTGTCTTGTCCCTTCCTGACTTCAAAAAGACCTTTTTCCTAGAATGTGATGCTTTTGGGAGATGAATTGGAGCAATCCTTATGCAATATGGCCAACCTTTGGAATTTACCAACAAAAAATTGGCAAAGAGACATTTGGGAAAATCAATATATGAAAATGAAATGTTGGTTATTCTGCTAGAATGGATTTCTAGTGCCCTTATCTATTGGGGAAACATTTCCAAATTAAGACATATCATCAAAGCCTCAAGTATTTTCTGAAGCAATGTATTTCATCCCTGGAGAAACAAAAATGGGTGACTAATCTCTTTGGATATGATTATGAGATGATTTACAATAAAGGAAAAGACAAAGTGGTTGTTGATGCTCTTTCAAGAAAATATGAAGATGAAGGGTCCCTTTTTTCTCTCTCCTTCATTGTACCAGATTGGCTCCAAGTTGTTTTCCAGGAATGGATGCAAGATCCCAAAATTTTGAGTCTGATCCAACAATTGCAAGATAATTCTCCAGTTTCCCCAGGGTACTCTTGGCACAATGATGAGATTCACTACAAAGGTTGTATGTATTTAAGTAAATTGTCACAACTTCAATCCACGGTGTTTTTCTGAGCTTCATGCTACACCCATAGTTGGGCACTTAGGGTTTACCAAAACCTATGACAGGTTCAAACGTTCTTTTTTCTGGGATGGTATGAAATAGGACGTTTTCACTTTTGTGGAAGAATGTGATGTCTTTCAATGCAACAAGGGAGAAATAGTCATAGACCCGGGAACACTACAACCACTTTCAATCCCACTTGCTATTTGGAGGGATATCTCTATGGATTTCATAGTTGTATTACCTAAATCGAGAAATAAGTCAGTCATCATGGTGGTAGTTGATCGTCTTTCCAATTATGCTCATTTATTTTCTCTTCAACACCCATTCCCCACCTCCACTGTGGCTCAAATTTCCATGGATCATATCTTCAAGCTTCATGGAATGCCTCATTCTATTGTTTCGAACAGACATCGAAATTTCACCAACAATTTTTGGCAAGAACTATTCAGGCTACAAGGCACACAATTGCATATTAGCACCACCTATCATCCCTAGACTGATGTTCAAACTAAAGTTGTCAACAAGTGTTTGGAAACATATTGGATATGTTTTGCATTTGAACGAAAAAATCAATGGCCTCAATGGTTACCCCTAGTTGAATGGTGGTACAACACTTCTTACCATATAGCTACTCACATGAATCCTTTTGAAGTATTAGATGTGTTATCACTCCAAGAGTCACTCCCAAACTGCAAATGAAAGAAAGCTTGGTAACATAGAAATAAAAATACTTGATTGGGTTTATACTGAAGCAAGAAGAAGAAAACAAGGAAAGGAAAAGACTGTAGCTACTATAAATCAATTATGTACCATTGGGATATGGAGTCAATCAAACACCCTACTCATTAAATGAAATCAATCTACATATCATATTAAAGATTTATTGAATAGAGGAAGAAAAGATAACACAAAGAAGAACATCCATCAGGCAAAGATCATCTCTGCATAAATGAGTTCAAGGTACTTGAATGTAAATAGTCACTAATAGGAAAGATACATCAGATCCTTAGATGCTCAAGAATCCATTAATCAAAGGAAACCATGATCCTAAAGGTGTACACTTCATTCAAATAAGAAGACAAATTGGAAAATAACACAGGGAATACAATCTGATAACACAGATATCATGAACCTTTAATAACATAAATGTTTACAAAAACAGATGCCCCTCGGGGTTACAATGATCACAGTCAAAGTGACTCCTACAAATCTATCATCAGCCTCCTTGAACTTTCCAAGACCTCTCGGGTCTCTTCAGTGAAAAAACCCCTCTCTCTTTTGTCTTTACATATGCAAATATACCAAAGATGTATGCCTAGCCTTCCAAGATTCGAGATCTAACTATTGTTTCTTAAAATAGAAGTTGTTACAAAGTAGTGATACATGTAACCACGGATTTCCTAACTCCTGAACTAACTCAGAAAGTATTAACATGTGTACAACTAATTACTAACTTCTAGGGATTATTTAAATAGAAAATAACTAAAATCTGAAGGATGTTGTTTGAATATCTCAAATGCTAGAAACGCTAGAGTTAAAATAATCTTCATCAATCTGCCACCTACAATTATTGATAAGGTTATAAATATATTTAAGTATGTGTTACCATATCTTTTTCTGCCACATGCCATTTGACTTCGATGACCAATTCGTAGCACCCGAATATTTCGTAGCACACCTCCAGATTATGCAGCGCTATTGTAAAACAGTTTTGCACATTTCGTAGCACCACTGTAAAATAGTTCTGCACATTTTGTAGTGCCACTTGTGTGTCTAATATCTCTCTAACCATAATAATTTTTGACAAAATGAGGGAGGTTTTCTTTATTTGGTATGTGATTAACCAAAACCTCCTCCATCTTTGAAAAATACCTTCCCATTTGTTCACAATCCAAGTTTTAATTTAGTCACTCAAAAATTGCATAAGTGCAACGTGCTCTCAATAGAAACACAAGATGCTCTTTGAGAGGGTTTTGGGAGGCCTTCCCAGAAGATTTTTGGGCTCAAAGAGGTATGGATGGAAATATTATGATGTCTTATACACAATGGAATCATCAATAACTGCAAACACCTTCTCAAAACCCCTAAAAAACAGAATTGAAGTCAAGTTATCCAAAAGTACAGGAACCCTCCTATAGCAATGTATTTTGGGAAATTATCTCAAAACATAATACAATCTTATGTGTTAACAAGATGGAAAAAATACAGCTTCATTTATATCATACATGACCAATGTCTCAAAGGTCCAGGCAATTAACCAAACTCTTACAGTTCGAGAAGCTATTCTTTGTACCCTAAGAGAATTTTGTCATGGCTCATAATCACATGAAGCAACAAGCAGATCAAGGTCACTCAGAACGCTAATTTTTTGAAGGGGACCAAGTGTTTCTTCGACTATGACCTTATAAGTAGACTTCACTCAAGGATTTCCATTTTCAGAAACTGGCGCCCAAATTTTATGGTCTTTATACAATTCTCAAGCACATGGGAAAGGTGGCATGTCATTTAGCTTTGCCCAATCATTCTAACCTCCATCCTATTTTTCATGTCTCGTTCTTAAAGAAGGTGATTGGAACTAAGTGTCAAACTCAAACGAGTCTTCCCGAGTTGAATGAATAAGGATCCATATGGTTGTAGCCACAAGCAGTCTTGGACTAGCATGAACGTTGTCTCCATCATCACACCATCAAGGAAGTGTTAGTCCAGTGGAAAGATACAACTCCAGCCAATGCCAACTGGGAGACATCTATCATTATGCAACAATTTCCTCATCTCAAGCCTTAAGGACAAGGTTGTTTTTTAAGGGGGAGGGCATGTTAGGGACCTAACCTCCCTAACCCCTCATGTAGGTAGAATAATATATTTTCCAGGTAATAAAGGTCAATATTAATAAGGTCTATTAATAAGGAAGAATAAGTCAAATGTAAGAAGACCTAATAGAAGCTCCTACTTCTTGAAGATATTCCTCTAGATTTTTATTTTGATAGATAGATTTATCATAAATAGGAGTTGATAGCATGAGAAGTTTTGTGTTGAGAATTATTGTAATAAATCATTGCTCTATTAGAGGTTTCCCCCTCAAAGAGGCAAGTGAACATTGTTTCCTATCAATAAAGGTATTATTTTGGTGTTGTGGTTTCATCTATTGTGTTGTTCCACTATCATTCTCTGTAATATTTCTATTTTCAACTATTATAATAGATATGGTACCTTACATTTGGAGAACATTGGAAAACAGTCTTCAAACCAAGCTTATAAATAGGGCCACAAAATTATAGTGATTGGATGAGAAATCATGATGGAACTAAGAAAGGAAGGAATTGAGGAATTTTTGAGCAGAGAAAGGCCTCCCTTATGCAGTGTATAAAAAAAATTGTGGCCCTTTGTGGCAGAGCATGCCCCCTTTAATGGTGGATTGGAGATTTGTTTGCCAAGTTCTTGTAGGTGAAGGGGAGTAACATTTATCCTTTCTCAAGTGTTGAGTAAGAGAATTTCCCTCATGGCATCATACTCTGGCTAGGGGGTGGCCAGCTGTGGAAATACCAAGTGAAATTTTTCCTATGGTTGGGTGGAAATTGGCACACCCTTTAGTAGTTTCCAACGTCTTCTAGTTCTCAAATAAGTGTTTTTTTTGTGTGTATTTTATGCAAATGGCAAGTTCAGATATTTTAGAAGGATGTATAGAGTAGTGTGAACTCAATTTCCTTTTAAATGATAGCTAAGGATATCTTTGTGTGTTCAAGATAATATCACAACTGATTTTGCCTTGTTGATAACCCCTCCTTTCGACTATTTATGCCTTAAAATGGTTGTTGTGAGTCTGAATAAGGATAGAGTGTTGTCTGGGTGTTTGCAGCCTATTTACAATAATATATATTGTGTGTTAATAGTGAAGACAAAATTATTGTTGATGATTGCAGCTTCATGAGACATCCTTCAGGACACAGACTTGTTGATTAATTGGGTTGGGTGTCATTGATGTCAACCCTTGAATAAACTCTGGTAGCAAATTCCAGTAGCACAATGGTTTGGGTAATGGACCCAAGTTTGTTTGATGGATAATGGTATGAGTTTTGATATATTTGTAGGTAATCATATTCCACATGGATAGTACATGTCATTCCATTTTCGGTGGTATGTGGAACTTCACATAACTCCTCACGGTTAGAGATTTATGGCCATGTGAAGTTGGAGAACCCTCATGAGTCATCTAGAAGCCGCAAAAGGTCAAAGTAGTCAAAGTGATCCAAAAAGATCTTTTACATGACTATGGTTGAGTTATTAAGCATGCATTGATTAACCAATTAGGAATCTTAAAGAAAGAGGAAGAATATATGAGAATATATCACAACCATATAAACATGTACAGAACTAAAATGAAGCATAAAACATGATCAAACCATAACACCAATGTGATAATGGAGTTCGTCAATATCGCCTATGTCTTCAGGCCTTTGTCTTAGTGGGTGAGGCTTTATTATTTCTGTTCAAAGATCAATAAGTACATCACAACAGTGCCAAAAGGTTACAAAACTGATCTGGTCTTGTTCTACCAGATCTCAAGAACCCAAAAGAAGCAATGACACTCAAATCGAATGACCGGAGATCCCAGAAATGGCCCGCAAAGGTGCGCTCCTCAACAACTTCCCTGCATAGAAATGGCTTTGTCTTGGAAAATTTTCAGCATAAACCTACTTTGAATCTCCTTCCATGGCCTCAATAAGGCCTGGTTTATATAGATCTGAAGTTGGTAACTATCTTCCAACTTCCTCCCAATATTTTGACTTAAAAAGGGCCCAATATCCCCTAAAAAGGGTCAAAAATCTCCAATAACAGCTGAATAAATCCCAAAAAATCATTAACATATAGTTCACAAACACACTTTTGCATAAATAAAGGGATAATTCCTAGTGCGTACCCTCCAAATCAAGGTCACATGGCTCATATATGGCCAAGCGCTAGCCCCTAAGGGTTGCGCACTGGCCCTTAGTCCGCAAGCAATGGTCACATGGCATAAGTTGATATAACCGCACCCAAATGGTGCACCCAATAACCTAGTCACCACCCCTGATCATATGCACAAAAGGCGTTGGTGGTTAAGCCTTAAATCGTGCCCCCTGTGCCCTTTTCTGATGCGGTAGTGGAGTGCCCCAAATGGCAAGCTATGTTTATGTGAAAACAAATAACTCCGTGGGCTCGGTCTTAGCCCCGGCCCCCTTTTGCCTCCGCTTATACAATAAATACACCTTATATATATTAATGTGGACTTCTTAATACAAGTCCCACCATTGGCGTGTTTGCGATCAGACCTATCCCAAGGCATTTCCCCTACCAAGAGGTCATGGGGTCGAATCCTATGAAGCTCAAAAATATTTTCCCAACCAACAAATGATGGGGGTGCCATGTGGCACCCTTTCATTGGTCCACAAATGTGCCACTTGTTGAAACGTGATTGGATCACTGTCATCTGCCCAGTTAGCTTGTTGTTTCACTGCCACATGTCTCAATGCTATGTGTCACTATATGGTTGTGCCATGTGTCATTGTATGACATGTCACGTGTCATCATATGGTCATGCCATGTGTCACCCTTCTAGTGGTGACACGTGTCACTTCCCTATTGGTCCACCTGTACTTGCCACATCATTAGTCTGTACGCCTAGTCATCCTTCCATGTCAGTTGTACAAACCCTACCACGTCTGCACCAACTGTGCTACCACATCATCTATACGGTCGTATGACCTGTACACTCAGCTGCCATGTGGCACTGTACGAACTGTACAGTCAGCATTTTTTTGCCTATTTGGAAAAATGAACAGATCGCCATAACTTGAGCATATGATGTATGTTTCAGCCCATTCAAGTTGCATTGGGTTTGTATCGATGAGGTCTAGGCACAAGTCTATTTTGAAGCTCTTCTGTGTACTTTTATTTTTAGGCCTTTCTGAGCCCCATCAAGCTCCTGGATCTGATTATGGATCACACCTCCCCACTAAAGGAAATTTTGGTCCCCAAAAGGTCACAAGAATGGAATTTGACTGATTACATACTCAAAAGGATGAAAACAAAACACGATATTGTACAAAAATGATGTTATAACAGGTCATCATTTCAACATGTGTGATTACATTAATGGAAGCAAAATACAATGAAGTTGTGACATCCACTTCTGCAAAAACCAAGTGGTTGGTTTCTTTCCTTCATGGTGTTCCTCTTTCTTCACTGGTAATCCTTCCTCCTTCATGAGTACATGCACAATCCTTTTTTCCTTCCTTAGCAGAAGCTCTGGATTAAGCTTCCAACAACTTGTCTTTTGATGTCCACTCCTGTTGCAATAAGTGCACTGAATTTTTGGCATCCAAACATGTTTACCCTTCTCTTTCTTCCATTGTGAAGTTGACTCTTTATGTTGTGTTTCCTTCCTGGCCGACATAGATTTCAGGTACACATTTTGTCTCTTCCAACACTTGGCAACACAATTCTTGGGTGAATGACAAAAAGTACGTGGATAAATATTCCATAAGTTTCAGTTTACATGATTATTCTTTTTATAATAAAAAAGAGAATTGGAAAAATTATGACCATTATACTTTCCTTGTTGATCTTCATTTTTCTTTGGAGATGAATTGCATTCACTACCACAATCCTGGAGTGATGCGCCATTACCTTTCGTGAAGTGTTCCTGCAGTGTTTTAAGTTGGCCATTTGAAGCATTACTTCCAAAGTTTTGGAACTCATCTTGGAGGATGCTCCAATCTCCACTTCGCCATATCCCAATCCTAAATATCGAGGTCTTTCCACAACCTCAATGGGATTAATGATACCTTGGCCCTCAATTCCAAGGCCCTTTCCTTCTTAACCCATCTTGGTTAGTAATCTCAAACCTATACCTCTTGTATGTTTTTCAAAAGCACCAAAACCATGTTGATAGGAACAAGAAGAATTTGATTAATGACCTTCACTGCATACCTCAGATATGTTTTTTGAAACAGATGTAGAAGTCACTTCCTTCAATCCTTCTTTTCCTTTGTTGTTCTTTGAATCTTTCTCTTGAACCGACCTCTTTCAGTCCAAGTAGTCTTCATACAACACTTTCACCATCTCGGCCATGGCAAACACCAAATTTCTAAATTCCTGCTCATCTTGAGAAAGTCCTCCTGTATATGCCATTTTCCCCCTTGAGATGAGCTCTTCCCTGGTTAACATGCAAACTCAAATTCCAAAACGTCAAATTTCTCTGATACCACTTGATCCGAAAAGATCTTTTACACAACTATGGTTGAGTTATTAAGCATGTGTTTATTAACCAATTAGGAAGCTTAAAGAAAGAGGGAGAAGATATGAGAAGATATCACAGTAATATAAACATGTACAAAACTAAAATGAAGCATAAAACAACAACAAACCATAACACCAATGTGATAACGGAGTTCAGAAATCTCGCCTATGTCTCTGGGCCTTTGTCTCAGTGGGTGAGGCTTTATTATTTCTGTTAAAAGCTCAATAAGTACATCACAACAGTTCCAAAAGGTTAAAAACTGATATTTTCTTGTTCTACTAGATCTCAAGAACCCAACAGAAGAAACAACACTCAAATTAGATGATCGGAGCTCCCATAAATGGCCTGCAAAGGTGTGCTCCTATACAACTTCCCTGCATAAAAATGGATTTGGCGTGGAAAATCTTCAGCATAAACCTTCTTTGAATCTCCTTCCATTGCCTCAAGAAGTCCTATTTTATATAGATCTGAAGTTGGTAACCATATTCCAACTTCCTCCCAAGATCTGGCCTCAAAAAGGCCCCCATATCCCCCAAAAAGGGCCAAAAATATCCAATAACAGCTGAATAAATCCCAAAAAATCATTAACATATAGTTCACAAACCCACTTTTGCATAAATAAAGGGATAATCCCCTTTTGCTTGGCACGTGCCCCCCAAATCAAGGTCACATGGCGCATTGGCCCTTAGTCTACAAGCAATGGTCACATGGCATAATTTGATATGACTGCACTCGAATGGTGCGCCCAACAACCTGGTCACCACCCCCAGTCATATGCACTAAAGGTGCCAGTGGTTAAGACTTAAATTGTGGCTCCCACCCCCTTTTCTGATTCGGTAGTGGAGCACCCCAAATGGTAGGTATGGTTATGTGAAAACAAATAAATCCGCGAGTTGGGGCTTAGCCCCAACCCCCTTTCACCTCTGCTTATACAATAAAGACACCTTATATATATTAATGTGGACTTGGTAATACAAGTCCCACCATTGGCATGTTGGAAATCAGACATGTCCCAATGAATTTCCCCTACCAAGAGGTCATGGAGTCGAATCCTATGAAGCTCAAAACATTTTTCCCAACCAACGAATGATGGGGGTGCCACGTGGCACCCTTTCATTGATCCACAAATGTGCCACTTGTTGAAACATGATTGGACAACTGTCATATGCCCAGTCAACCTGTTGTTACATTTCCATGTGTATCAATGCTATGTGTCACCATATGGTCGTGCCACATTTCTCCATATGGCATGCCACGTGTCACCGTAAAATCGTGCCATGTGTCACCCTTGCAGTGGTGACACGTGTCACTTCCCTATTGATCCACCTGTACCTACCACATCATCATCCCGTATGCTCAGTCATCCTGCCACTTTAGTTTTACAGAACCTACCACATATGCGCCAATTGTGCTACCATGTTAGTTGTACAGTTGTACGACCTATACAATTAGCTTCCACGTGGACCTGTACAGACTGTACAATCAACATTTGTTTTGCATGTTTGGAAAAATGAACAGATCGTCATAACTTGAGCATACGATGTCTATTTGAGCCTATTCAACTTATGTTGGGTTTGTATCGACAAGGCCTACACACACGTCCATTTTGAAGTCATTACGAGAACTTTGATTTTTAGGCCTTTATGAGCCCCATCAAGCTCCTAGATCTGATTCTGGATCACAAAGTGGTTGCAAAGAAGAAATTATTTAAATAATAAAGTGAACTGATGAGTGTACTATAAGTCAAAGTGGATACAAAATAAATTATTTGAATAATAAATTTAATGGAGAAATTACTATGTGGACAAGTGGTTAGAAGTGGGTTAACCCTAAAATAAGGAAAGTGGGTTAGGATGGTTAAAAGGTAACCCCTTGAGGAAGCTACATGAAAGTATAAATAAGAGGAAAGACTCTCTTATTTTAATCACACTTGAGAATATTGAATATCTACAAGTGACTGAGGTAACCAAAGGATATCTAAGACAAATTTCAAAGGGATGGTGAAGTAAAGAAGGTCGAAATTCAAGGGAGGATAAATTCTTTTGATGATGCTTTCTAGGGCATGTTATTTATAGGTCATATCACCATTTTCGCAATAATTTTTTTTTAGAATGATTCATATTGTAAAATTGCGAGGTTGTTGATGAAACATATCCAAGTAGCTTTGATAAAAATATCATCTTGTGGGTCGTTGTATTTTTGGAGTTACACTCCATGGAAAATAGGTTTTGTGGCTAGTCCTGAAACTAGTCTAAAATAGGTGTTTCGGGTAAAAATGTCATAACTTTTTCATAACAGATCCAAATTTAGTAAGACCAAATGTATTAGTTAGATTATAGTCTATAGTATTCTTTGTACCATTTTCAGATCCATAAAACAAATATTACTTGCGGGGAACGCTCTAAAAGTTCTCTCTCTAGAATAAGCCAGAATTCAACAAGGTATGTCATTTTTTCTATAACTCATTTTCTGAGAGGTTCCGAGTAATGAAATCTAGAGGAATTGCATAAAAGACAATGAATAATATTGTCTACCATTTTTAGATCTTTATTCATTACATATACATAGTTATGATTATTGTAAGTTAGGGTTGTTGACTAATCCAAAATTAGTCATGTGAGACTAAAGTAAAGTTTGATGAAAAGGCTAGTCTCTTGTTGTGAAAGTTAAGGAAGGTTTGTGGGTATGTGATCATATACACCAGGTATATTACAAAGTTACAAATCAGATTTGGATGATGAAATTTATGAGGGCTTTTGGTTGAGGTACATGTTGGGTACATGGTTGAGACAAGTAGTTGATGAGTTGGCACATACATGAGGTGTATAGTTGATCATGTTGGTACATATTGATGAGTCATAGTTGATGAGTAGTTGATGCATGATTGGTACATACTTGGTACATGGTTGGAGGCACTTGTTAGTATTATTGTTGACACATGGTTTATGGATGATGTAGCATACTTGTCTTGGTATATTAATAGAAGCACATATTGACCTTGGTGATGATTATGAGTTGTTGTGTTATGTTTGGCCGATGCACATATTTGAGATTTGTCTTGGTGATTGATCTTGGTGAGTAGATATGATTTGGTTGATAATATTGATGAGACAGGTTGTTGTGATAGGTTGTTTAGATAGGTTGTTGTGACAGGTTATTTGTACAGGTTTGGTGCATGGTTGATGCACTTGTTCATGGTACAGGTTGATTTATAGGTTGGTGCATGGTTGATGCACTTGTTTATAGTACAGGTTGGTTCAAGTTATTGTTACAGGTTGCTTGGTGAAACTTTATTGGTACATATTTACAGTAATATATCTCATAGTGATATTGTGACAGTGGTTCCATCATTCTACTTATACGTTAAGGTGGTTGGATGGGGCAAGGATAAGTGGTTGTAGGTGAAGAACATAGGGAATTGTAGACGAATTCTTGTTGTAGCCAGAGAATTTGGGAGTTGGAGATTCCCTCGGGTTGTAGCCTGAGAACATAGGGGGTTGAAGCCTCCTTCTGGTTGTAGCCAAATAATTGGAGAGTTAGAGCTTCCCTCGGGTTGTAGCCAGAGAAACTAGGGGGTTGTAGCCTCCTTTTGGTTGTAGCCATAGAATTGGGGAGTTGGAGCTTCCCTCGGGTTGTATTCTGAGAAAATAGGGGGTTAGAGCCTCCTTCTAGTTGCATTTGTAAAACAAAGGAAGTTGGTTCTTCTAATGAATGTAATTCTTAAAGACATATAAGAAAAATCATTACGTGGTTTTCTCTCGCTTTGGGTTTCCATGTAAAAACACTGGTGTACTTTGTATGTGTATAATTGTTCATTTGTTCATTGTTTATTTACTCTGCAATTATTGGATGATAATGCTACATTGGTATAACACTTGCATTATATGGTTAAAAAGGATTAAATTGTTCTATTATTGATTCACCCCCCCTCTCAGTAATCCAACAATTGGTATCAGAGCAGGTTCCTTCATAAATTAGTTTAACCACTGAAAGGTAGATCATGGAGAGCAACATGTATAAAAATGGAATACCACAATTTGATGGACAGAAATATGCATTTTGGAGCAGAATGATGAAAACATATATACATGCACAGGGATTTGAAATTTGGCAATCAGTTGTAGATGGATACAAAGAACCAGCAGTTCCACCGACAAATGACAGAGCAATAAAACTCGAGAAAAATAATTCCAAAGCCACAAATGCACTTCTGAATGGTCTTTGTGAATCAATATACACCAAAGTTATACATTTTAAATCCACTAAATATATTTGGGACAATCTTCAAAATATTTATGAAGGAGGTTCATAAGTCAAAGAAGCAAAGCTTCAAACTTCCAGAGGTCAGTTTGAACAACTAAAGATGAAGGAAGATGAGAATATTGCAGCTCACTTCTTACGAGTCGATGAAATAGTAAATGCAATTATATGATTGGGAAAAGAAATTAAAGAATCTGTAATTGTTCAAAAGGTACTAAGATCTCTTCCTATGAGATTTGATCCTAAGATATCAGCACTTGAAGAAAGAGCAGATCTAAACTCAATAAGAATGGACAAAATACATGGAATCTTCATAGCATATGAAATGAGAAATGGACAGGAAAATCCATATATAAAAGAAGCAACTTTCAAAGAATCCAAAAGGAAAAAGAAAAGGGGAAAGTAAAAAGAAAAAGAACATAGGATCAACAATGACATATCGGAAGATGATGAAGAAATGGTCAACTTCGTTAGAAGATTGAACCAGGGAACCAATGACAGATATAAAGGTAAGTTTCCATTGATTTGTTTTAATTGTCATGGTATTGGTCATTTTGCTAACAAATTTCCTCATAAGAAAAATAAGAGGAATGATGAAGATTACCCAAATAGAAAATAAACATATAAAGGCAAAAGAACCACAAAGAAATCTTTCAATAAAATCTTATGCACCAAAGAAGACATCTCCTCATCATATGAAGATGAAGACAATGACAGTGAGACATAAAGAGTTATATTCATAGAAGTAGAAGACTTTGATAAAGAATACATCGAAGAATAATATGAAGAGACATAAGTTGACTACCAAGAAGAATTGTTGTGTGCCATATAAGTTATAAGAAGAGAAAATAAGGAAAAAAAGAGGCTACAAGAATAACTAGACAAGAAAGAAGACACTCAGGAACTAGAACAAATGATCACAAATTTGAAGGTTGAAATAGAAAAAGATAAAAGAATTGAAGAAGCACTCAAAGAACAACTAGAAGAAAGAGACGGGATTATTGGAAATTTGGAAGAAGAGATTGTCACATTAAGAGAGGATCTTCAAAAGAAAAGTATGCAGAACAACTCAAAAGTTTTGGATGACATTATCAAYAGTGAAAAGCCTCATCATGACAAGTCTAAACTTGGATACAATCAGACAGAAAAGGAATCAATCTAAAAAAAAACAGAACAAGAAACATGTCCAAAAAGCTATTCAGAAACAATCAAAAGGGATAGGAAGACCTACAAGGAATATTACAGRGACACTCATCCACYGAGAAGACTCATATTTCAAAATCAACAACCGATAGAAATAGATAGGCATCAGGAAGAAGAAGGATTCATAAGAGTAACTTCTTTCAGAAGATCTTCAACTGCCAAGTATCAAACTATATTTTTTGGTTTATGTTATGCATGCAATAATTTTGGACTTAAAGATGTGAATTGCAGAGCTAACAGCAGGAACATAAACAACTTTGAAAATCATACACAAAAGGGTTATCCAAGAAGGCCCAGTGAAACACAGAGAAGAAGTTACAACAGGTTTGAATCATTGAGCACTGAAGTGGAATTCTACAAGTGTAACAAATTTAGACACATGGCCAAATATTGCAGACTGAAAGTCCCTCCTAGAGAACCAAAACATAACAACAACAGTCACAAACAGGAACCTCAAAAGAGGACATGGATAAGAAAGAAGAATCGGTATAGCAATGAAGACTGCACACTCGCTCTACAAGCTAAGAAGAAGAAACGTGGTTGGTATGTTGACAATGGTTGTTCAAAACAAATGACAGGTGATAAAGACAGGTTTCTTACATTAAGGAAGGAAAGAGATGGATCAGTCTCCTTTGGAAATGATGATTCAACTAAAATCATTGCAAAAGGAACATTCAAAATTGGAAACGAGAATACCAAGGAAGAAAATGTTCTACTAGTAGAAGATATGAAACATAATCTTCTAAGTGTAAGTCAAATGTGTGACCAAGGTCATAACATTACTTTCTATTCATAGAAGTGTGAGATAAGAAAATAAGGTTTGGGAAAATTGATTGCAACAACTACAAGAACTTGAAGCAACATATATGTACTAAGTGAAATTGGAAATTAAAAGTGTTGTCTAGGAAAGGAATATGAAGGTTGGCTATGGCAAAGAAGAATGGGTCACATACACTTTGAAAACCTTGTCAAAGTCAACAGAAAGGAATTTGTTAGAGAAATTCCTCAGATCAAGAAACCAACCAACACTTTATGCAAACATTGTCAACAAGGAAAGAAAACAAAGACCAGGTTCAAATCAAAGGAATACTCAACGACAAGACCACTGGAAATTGTGCATATTGATCTAGTTGGAACAACTATAACAAAGGGTTTAAAAAGTGAGAAATACTTTATGTTATTAGTTCATGATTATATAAGAATGACTATAGTTTTCTTTCTCAGGAATAAGTCAGAAGCTTTTGAAAACTTCAAGGTCTAAAAGGAAATGGTTGAAAATGAAATGGATTCAAAAATAAAATGTTTGAAATATGATAATGGAGGATAATTCACTTCAAAGGAATTTATGGACTACTATAACAGACATGGAATAAAAAAGAAATTCTTTGTCGCTAGGAAATCTCAACAAAATGGAGTTGTTGAAAGAAAGAACATGACAGTACAAGAAATGGCTCGAACAATGTTAATGGATTAAAAATTGATAGATATTTTTTGGAAACATGCAATGCATACAATAGTTCACATTCAAAATAGATTAATGCTTAGAAAAAACACTGAAAAAACTCCCTACAAGCTATGGAAAGGAAGACCAAAAAATATGAAGCACTTCAAAGTATTCGGAAGCAAATGCTACATCAAAAGAGAAGATGGAAGAATGGGAAAGTTTGACTCTCTTGTGAAAAAAGGAGTACTTGTTGGTTACTCAAGTACAAGAAAAACATACAAGTATTACAATCTGAGGTTGAATAAAGTTGTGGAAAGCATCAATGTAACAATTGATGAAATAGGTGGACAAGAATTAAAGGAAGAAGAAAATGAATCAATGGAACAACTTTACAAAGAAGGAGAAGATGAAGAAGAAGCAGAAGGGGAAGATGAAGAGGATAAAAAATAAATAGAAGAGCAAGTTCAACGACTTCCTCAAAGACACCTAGAAAATGAGTACAGAAGAATCATCCTTCAGATCATATTATCATAAACAAAGATGCAGGAGTTGAGACTAAAATAAGAATCTGTTCGCTAGAACAAATGCACCTAGCACTCTCATCTACGATTGAACCAAATAGTTTTGAAGAGGCCAGGAAGGATGAATTCTGGAATAAGGCCATCGATGAAGAATTGGATCAAATAGAGAAGAATGACACTTGGGAATTGGTTCCAAGACCAAATAATAAAAATGTGATTGGCACAAAGTGGGTATTCATAAATAAATTGAATGAAGAAAGACAGGTTACAAGGAACAAATCCAGATTGGTATGTAAAGGATACACACAGGTTGAAGGAATTGACTTTGAAGAGACATTTGGCCCAGTGGCCAAAATGGAAGAAATTCGATTGTTTTTAGCTTATGCATGCTCCAAGAATATTAAAGTGTATCAGATGGACATGAAATCAGCTTTTCTTAATGGGGAACTTGAAGAAGAAGTCTACATTGAACAAACAGAAGGATTTTGGTTGTCAGAGAATGCAGATTATGTTTGTAAATTGAAGAAGGCCTTGTATGGTCTAAAACAAGATCCTAGAGCATGGTAATCTAGACTGGATAAAAATCTACAACAGGCGGGGTTCAGAAAAGGAAGTACAAACAATAACCTCTACATCAAGGTAACTCAATATAGTATTTTTTTAATTGAATTTTATGTTGATGATATTATTTTTGGAAGTATTGATGACAGGTTAAGCCAGAAATTTGCAAAGGATATGCAGAATGAATTTGAAATGTCATTACTTGGAGAAACATTTTTCTTTATGGGTCTTCAAATACGTCAAAGAAACCAAGGAATTTTTATTTTTCAAACTAAGTATATTAGACAAATGCTAAAGAGGTTCGGAATGGAATATTGCAAACGAGTTATCACTCCTATGAAAACTAGTTGCAAGTTGAGCAAAGATGATGATTCAAAGTCTACAAACCAAAGGCAATATAGTTCAATGATTATTATCTTACTATATGTGGCAGCATCCAAACTAGATATAATACAGGAAGTTGGATAGGTGGTAGGATTTCAAGCAACACCAAAGGAATCACATGTATTAGCAGTGAAGAGTATTTTCAGATATCTCAAAGGAACAGAAGAGTTTGGATTATGGTATCTAAAAGGAAAGGATCTATCACTTATTTCCTACACAAATGCATATTGGGTAGGTTGCATTGATAACCAACGAAGCACCAATGGAGCATAGTTCTACTTGGGTGAGTGTTTAGTATCATGGCTAAGTAAGAAACAATGATCAGTATCCTTATCTACAACTGAAGCAGAGTATATTGCAGCAACATCATGTTGTACACAGATTCTATGGATGGAAAAAAATCTGATAGATATATAGGTTGAGTATGATGAGCCCATTCCAATCTATTGTGATACTACAATCGCCATTAGTATATAAAAGAACTCGATGATGCACTCCAATACAAAGCACATTCCAATCAAGTGTCACTTTCTACAGGACATGTTGCAGAGAAGAACATCAGAGTTAAGTATGTGGGCACAAAATAACAAGTGGTAGACATCTTTACAAAACTGCTTCCATGAGAAGCCTTTGAGTATCTTCACCAGAGACTTGGAGTAATTTATACTCCAAAATGAATGTTTTTGAATGCTTATCTTATATTTCTTAGATTTACACAAGGAAACACCATAGAGAGGAAAGTTCAGGTTGGGAGATCAGTTTCAGGAAGAGTTTAGTTAGGGGGAGTATCCCCAAGGACAGTTCAGTTAGGGGGAGTAGCTCCGGATGGAAAGATACCTTTTCCATTGATGACAAAGGGGGAGAGATTTATTAGATGCAGAGCACAGAGGCATGGTTCCAAGGGAAGCGATGGTCACAGGGGGAGCATGAGTGACATGACTTCAGTATTGCATCAGAGTGTTGCCATCAATGCCAAAGGGGGAGATTGTTGATTAATTGGGTTGGTTGTCATTGATGTCAACCCTTGAAGAAAGTCCGGTAGCACAATGGTTTGGGTAATGGAACCAAGTTTGTTTGATGGATAATGGTATGAGTTTTGATATATTTGCAGGTAAAACTATTCCACATGGATAGTACATGCCATGTCATTTATGGTGGTATGTGGAATGTCACAAAAATCCTCACGGTTAGAGATTTATGGCCATGTGAAGTTGGAGAACCCTCATGAGTCATCTAGAAGCCCCAAAAGGTCAAAGTAGTCAAAGTGGTTGCAAAGAAGAAATTATTTAAAAAATAAAATGAAGTGATGAGTGTACTATAAGTAAAAGTGGATACAAAATAAATTATTTAAATAATAAATTTAATGGATAAATTACTAAGTGGACGAGTGGTTAGAAGTGGGTTAACCCTAAAATAAGGAAAGTGGGTTAAGATGGTTAAAAGGTAACCCCTTGAGGAAGCTACATGAACGTATAAATAAGAGACAAGTCTCTCTCATTTTAATCACACTTGAGCATATTGAATATATACAAGTGACTGAGGCAACCAAAGGATATATAAGCCGAATTTCAGAGGGAAGGTGAAGTAAAGATGGCCGAAATTCAAGGGAGGATAAATTCTTTTGATGATGCTTTCTAAGGTATGTTATTTACAGGTCATCTCACCATTTTCGCAATAAAAAAAATTCTAGAGTGATTCACACCGTGAAATTGGGAGGCAGTTGAGGAAACATATCCAAGTATATGTGATAAAAAATTTATCTTGTGGGTCATTGTATATTTAGAGTTACACTCCATGGAAAATAGGGTTTGTAGCTAGTCCTGAAACTAGTCTAAAGCAGGTGTTTTGGGTAAAAAATTTATAACTTCTTCATAACATATCCAAATTTAGTAAGACCAAATGTATTGGTTAGATTACAGTCTATAGTATTCTATGTACCATTTTCATATCCATACAACAAATATTATGTGCAGATAACTCTCTACAAGTTCTCTCTCTAGAATAAGCAAGAATTCAACAAGGTATGTCATTTTTGCTATAACTCCTTTTCAGAGAGGTTCCAAGTAGTGAAATTTAGAGTAATTGCATAAAGACACTAAAGAATATTATGTACCATTTTTAGATCTTTATTCATTACAGGTACATAGTTATGATTATAGCAAGTTAGGGTTGTTGACTAATCCAAAATTAGTCATGTGAGACTAAAGTAAAGTTTGATGAAAAGGATAGTCTCTTGTTGTTAAAGTTAAGGAAGGTTTGAAAGTATGTGATCATATACACCAGGTCTATTGAAGAGTTACAAATCATATTTGGATGATGAAATTGATGAGGGATTTTGGTTGAGGTACATGTTGGGTACATGGTTGAGACAACTAGTTGATGTGTTGACACATACATGAGGTGTATAGTTGATGATGTTGGTACATATTGATGAGTCATAGTTGATGAGTAGTTGATGCATGATTGGTACATAATTGGCACATGGTTGGAGGCACTTGTTAGTAGAATTGTTGACACATGGTTTATGGATGATGTAGCATACTTGTCTTGGTATATTACTAGAATCACATATTGATCTTGTTGATGATTATGAGTTGTTGTGTTATGTTTGGTTGATGCACATCTTTGAGGTTTGTCTTTGTGATTGATATTGGTGAGTAGATCTTATTTGGTTGATAATATTGATGAGACAGGTTTTTGTGATAGGTTGTTTGGACAGGTTGTTGTGGCAGGTTATCTGTATAGGTTTGGTGCATGGTTGATGTAATTTTTCATGGTACAGGTTGAGGTACAAGTTGGTGCATGGTTGATGCACTTGTTTATGGTATAGGTTGGCTAAGGTTATTGGTACAGGTTGTTTGGTGTAGGTTGATTGGTACAGGTTTACAACAATATATCTCATAGTGATAGTGTGACAGTGGTTCCATCATTCTACTTATGCGCTAGGGCGGTTGGACGGGGCAAGGATAGGTGGTTGTAGCCACCTTCCAGTTGTAGTCGGAGAACATGGGGAGTTATAACCTCCTTCTGGTTGTAGCCAAATAATTGGGGAGTTGGAGCTTCCCTAAGGTTGTATCCTCTAAACATAGGAGGTTTTAGCCTTCTTTTGGTTGTACACAGAGAATTGGGGAGTTGGAGCTTCCCTCAAGTTGTCGCCTGAAAAACTAGGGAGTTGTAGCCTCCTTTTGGTTGTAGCCATAGAATTGGGGAGTTGGAGCTTCCCTCGGGTTGTAGCCTGAGAAACTAGAGGGTTGGAGCCTCCTTCTAGTTGCAGCTGAAAAAAAAAGGAAGTTGGTGCTTCCAATGAATGTAATTCTTAAATACATATAAGAAAAAACATTATGTGGTTTTCTCCTGTTTGGATTTCCACATAAAAACACTGGTGTACTGTGTATGTGTATAATTTCTCATTTGTTCATTGTTTGTTTACTCTGCAATTATTGGATTATAATGCTATATTTTCTAAGAGTAATATTTACCTATAACCCTAATTGTGATGTAAAGGGTACAGGTCATCTCCACCACGTGTGAAAGATAATTAATGTTTATCGTAATAATTAATTATTTTCTGAGTTATTGAGGTCATCCCTGTTGTGCCAATAAACACCACTTTTGGTCTGACCAGTCTAGTATAAATAAAGGTGATTTCCCCATTGAGGAAACACTTGTCACTTGTCATTTTGGAAATTTCAGCAAGTACATCTTCTAGGGTTGAAATGCACACCTCTCTTGGGCACAAGTTTCAAGGTAATAGAGCACCCTTTTGTGTGCATTAGGGTTTCATAGTTCAAAGATATTCTCTTGAGAATATAGCAAATGATTGTTGGGTTTTTCTCCATTGTTGAGAAGGGTTTTCCCAGGATATTTCTTGTGTTCTTGTGCATGGTATTTCTTCTTGTGATCTTGGTTATTGCAACAACTATGAATGGTGTAGCTACATTTGTTTATGGTTCAAGTAAATGCTAAAATTGAAATAAAATTCATGATAGAGCCTAGCATAGGGAAAATTCGGCATGGTATCGAAGCGTAGGTCTTGAAGAACCCATTGCACAAGCATTAAAGCTAGTCGTCATCCTTTCTACAATTTTGTACGACCCTCTAGGGTTTTCTGCAATTATGTATGGCCCTCCCTCTTCTTCAGTTTCAACTCTTTATACTTGGATGTTGGGGATAAAATTGGCATAGGAGAGTATGATCTCCTTCAGCACACCTCTAGAGACTCTCATAGTGAAATTTAGAGAATTTTTAATTATTTTACCTAGGGCTTATAGGGTTTCACAATTTTCTGCAGAAAATTTAGATCTAGGGTTTCTACATCTCATTGAAGAAGATTTTCATCTCAGCAATGTTCTTTTGACTTTCAAGGCTTATTGTTAGCAGTCATAATCCCAACAAATCCTAATTTGTCTAGCTGTTAGGTTTTCTAGCCTAGTTGGAAAGGGTTTGTGAAGAATCTGAAAATATGATGAACAAAACCTTGGTGGAAGATAGGCTTGATGGATCAAGCAACTTCAGTTCCTAGAAGTCAAGACTTTAGGTCACCCTTTTAGAGGAAGACTTATTGTGGGTGATACAAAAAATGTTTACTAGAGACAACTACCAATGAAGAGAAGGAAGAAAGGAAGGAAGATGACGTTAAGGCAAGGAAGATAATCATCTACTAAAACTCTTACATTGAAGGGCCAGCTTAAAAATATCAAGATGAAAAAAGGTGACATCGTTGTTATTTTCTACATGACTATGTCAGAGATCAGAGATCAGTAAGGTGTCATTGAAGAATTCATATCATCACTCTTAGGTATGAAGATGTATATATTATCATTGTCATGAGGGTACTTGTATGAGGAAGGAACCTTTGTTGCAATCATGGATCCAGAGGGATCTCAGGGCATTTATAGGAACAACAAACTGGAAGTGAAGACTCCAGGTTTGATTGTTTTAATTATCATGCCTCTAACCTACATTTCTAATTTTTCTACATTTCAAGTAGGCATTGTAGCTATGATAACAATCCTTAAATTGTTTTGATTCTAGAGATGTACTCATTACTCTCCTCTAGGAGATATTCTTGTCTTGTTTCTTTTCGTTTGTTTTCTTTTTCCAAGCAGGTTAACAACAAAGGAAGATGTTTATCCTTTAGGTTAACAACAAAGGAATATTTGTAGCCAGAGGATTCTCACAGGTGGAAGGAATTGACTATGAGGAGACATTTTCTCTAGTATCTCGATACACTTCCACATGTACTATCATTGCACTAGAAATATCCATGGGTTGGAAAATACATCAAGATGGATGCAAAGATAACATTTCTCAATGGTTAGATTGAGGAAGAAGTTTACATCGAGCAGCCAGAGGGATTCATGATACACAACAAGAAAACTCATGTGTGAAGGTTGAAGAAATCCTTGAATGGACTAAAGAAAGAACCTTGTGCTTGGTACAAGAAGATGGATGGATTCTTGATGAGTTTGGGTTTCAGCAAGAGTGTTGTTGATCCAAAACTATATTAGCATATTGTTGGTGATGAGTGCCTAATCTTGGTCATGTATGTTGATGAACTATTCCTCACCGGCTCAAAAAGACTTATTGTTGAATGCAAGCGAGCATTGACTTATGAATTCGAGATGAAGGATCTAGGTATGATGCACTACATCTTGGGACTAGAAGTATGGCAGATGATTGATAAGATTTTTCTGAGTCAAGGAAAATATACAGCGAAGATATTGAATAAGTTCAGTATGAAATACTGCAAATACATGCCTACACCAATGGTGATGGATTTGAAGAAGATGAACAATGTTTCTATTGATTCAGGAGAGACTTATCCACATTTATACCGACACCTGATTAGATCATTGATGTATCTGGTTAACACCAGACCTGACATATGCTATGCAGTGAATGTACTTAGTCATTTCATGAGTCAGCCGAGACAGATTCACTGGATAACAAAAAAGCATGTATTGACATATCTACGAGCCACATTTGGATATGGCCTGATATATTCCCCCGGTGTAGACATGAGTTTGCAGGATATGTCAATGCAGATTGGGCAGGGAGCACAATGGAACGAAAGAACACATTTGGTTGTTGTTTTACATTAGGGTCTACCATGCTTTCTTATTGTAGCAGGAAAGAGAGCTCTATGGCCTTGAGTACCATAGAAGAAAATTATATAGCATTGAGTGTGGAAGTTTGTGAAGCAATGTGGCTTCGCAAGCTGCTGGAAAATTTATTTGATCATGATATGGATCCTACCATTATTCATTGTCATAACCAAGAGTTGTGTGAAGCTCTCTGATAATCCTCTGTTTCACGATAAATTGAAACACATTGAGATAAAATATTATTATATTAGAGACATGGTACATAGGAAAGCAATACATGTGCAGTACCTTACTACACATGAGGAGATATCATATATCTTCACCAAACTACTTGTCAGGACTAAGTTCGAGTACTTCCGTGAGAGACTTGTCCCGGTGGAGAATGCCTCCCTAGCTAAGAGGGAGTGTTGATGATTGCAACTTCATGAGATGTCCTCTAGGACAAAAACTGAGTGAGTCGGCCTATGAGAGAGCCCATGAGTTGGGTGTGCCCATGAGATGGGTGTTTTGTTCCTCTATGGACTCAGATGAGACAATGTGTGCCCCTATGTGGGGTGAGGATGCCCATGAGTTGGGTGTGTTATTCCTATCTAGATTGAGATGAAATGATGTGTACCTCTGTGAGGGGTGAAGGTGCCTGTGTGATAGGTGTGACTCAGACTCTAGACTGATTTGTTATGACGTGTGGTCTCCTGCCTTGTGGACTTGGTTGAGTCAGGCTTAATATAGTATTCTAGATTATTCTCATGTGGACTCGGTGAAATAGAGATCTGTTGAGTAGGACGTCCTTTTGTATGAGCACAGGTCGATGTGCCCCTAGTGTTTGAGCACTATTGGATGTGTGAGATCCCTTGCTATATTGTCTAAGAGTAAGATTTACCTATAACCCTAATTGTGATGTAAAGGGTATAGGTTGGCTCCACCATGTGTGAAAGATAATTAATTTTTATTGTAATAATTAATTATTTTCTAAGTTATTGAGGTCATCCCTGTTGTGCCAATAGACACCACTTTTGGTATGTCTAGACTAGTATAAATAAAGGTGATTTCCCCATTGAGGAAACACTTATCACTTGTCATTTTGGAAATTTTAGCAAGTACATCTTCTAGGGCTGAAGTGTGCACCTCTCTTGGGCGCAATTTTCAAGGTAGTAGAGCACCCTTTTATGTTCATTAGGGTTTCATGGTTGGAGGATCTTCTCATGAGAATATAGCAAAGGATTGTTGGGTTTTTGTCCCTTGTTGAGAAGGGTTTTCCCATGATATTTCTTGTGTTCTTGTGAATGGTATTTATTCTTGTGATCTTGGTAATTGTAGAAATTGTGAATGGTGTAGATGCATTTTTTTATGGTTCAAGTAAATACTAAAATCGAAATAAACCTCATGCTTGAGCCTAGCATAGTGAAAATTCAACAATTATTTAGTATTCATAGAACATTTGAATATGAGAATGTATTATTTTATAGGTTATGGATGTTATTCCCTAAGTTACTAAAGTCGTAGATAATATTTGGGAGATTTTTTTTCCATGGTCAAATATTGGGCCTTAAAACCTACTTGGTAGGCCACAACCTCTAACCAAATCTTGCATTGAGTAATTGTTAAATTGTGAGAATGGTGCATGCTTGACACAACTCATAAGGAATGCCCTGCATCATTCCAAGACAAAACAATTGAGTTTTTGTCTACATATCATTGATGGAGTCGACAAGACTCACCAATTATCGATTCCCAAACTAGAATAGATCCCAACCGTCCAAAGACAGGGCCTTTTACCAATTGAAATTCCTTGTAAATCAACATTTGATGGTGACCGTTGGATATTATCATGGAGAAATCTTCGTCGTCGATTTTCTTAGTAAATCTTAGGAGGGAGTTGAATCACCCCAGAGTACCGGATTACGAGATTCTGAATAATCCTCAAGGTGTGTTCTTGTCTGTGAAGACCTTGATGGGTCGACACTCGGGAGAAGGGTTTCATATCTTGGTTCCATCCCCTTCCTCTTATAATTTTGACACTAAAACTCTCAAATGGAAACCTCTTACTCATGACCGTTGAATTAGAGGATCAATAGATCCCCATCGTTGATTTGTAGTCAAGCTCAAGAGGGAGACCAACCTTAAGGTATCAGAGTATCAAACCCCAGGGGAATGTTAAGGTTGTGTTTACGCTTGGGAAGGTCTCAATGTGTCATTGTTTCAGTGGCTCGGTGCCCCGATGGGGCAAGGTTCCCGGAAGGGTTCCATCCTTCCCCTTGTTAATTGATATGCAGAGAGCATGTGCTACTGATTTCAGATGACACAATTGAGACATTAGGAAGTGGGAAAGTGTCATCATCAAATTGGAAAATCCCTTGTATCCTGAAATGATGTGTACTCCACGTAAGCCCACGTGAGAGGTCATGAGTCAAGAAATTTTTCGACCCAGGTGTCAAGTTGTGATGGCACCACGTGTCAATCCCAGGAGAGAAGTCATGTCATTGTGACATGTCAATTTGAGCATGTAAACCAACATTTTATGAGGGTGATACTTGCCATTGGATGATTTGTTGGCAGGTTGAGTGTGGGCCCATTAGGAGAACTCCAGTGATTTTGGAGCCACTAAATATTGGTCATTGGATCTGATAGTCGAGCAATATCGATCGTCAATCTCATAAAATCTCAGGAGGGGGTCTCGTGCTGGGATACCAGAGTACCAGACCTCAGGAGGTTGTTGTATATATTTAGTTGGGAGAACCTCGATATCCAATATCCAGGTGGGTTGATGGCCTGAGAAATCGGCTACTGGGGAAGTTTGGCAGAAAAACTCGAGATGCTAGGGAGGCTGAGTGGCCCGGTACCCCGATAGGAAAATGTTTCATCCTTCCTTTAAGGATCTTCCTAGAGGATAACAACGCCACCCCACCAATATGTAGTGGACATGTGTCATCACCTTGTTGTATGAATATCATGTGCAGTATTAACGTGTATAATCACATCATACCACGTGGAAGGTCCACGTGTAAAATGTTGGTCGTGCCACGTGTCAATCTGATTTGGCATAACCAGGAGGAGGTTTACGATGAGAAATGAGTGACATGTGTAATACTATATGGAAGTCAATGACAGGGACACATGTCATGTCAGGTGGACACTTGCAGCAGCACCATGTATTCAAAGTGCCAGCTAGACCATCGACCCAGTGTTGTAAGTGCAAAGTGGATTGAGCTGGTTTCATCGGGGGTCGATATCTCAGTGTCTTGGTACCTAGTGGGACGATGCATGGAACATCAGGCATCGAGGTTTGATAGATAATATAAGGTGATATTGAAGCTCCATGAGGTTGATACCTCGATGGTCGGTGCCCCAGGATATCAGACATCAAAAGCATGATAATAACATCAAGCACAGGGAGCGTCAGGGGCCCGATGGCTAGAGGGAAAGCACCACACTAGCAGCCACGTCTGCGTTAGAGGGTGATGTGTTACAACATATCAACGCCATGCCAGACGACATAGGTGACGTGGAGCCATGAGGGTACCATGTGGTGGTGAGGTGGACTTGGACCAAGAGGGTCTAAATTTTGGAAGGCCATAACTTTTGTTCCAGAGCCCTCAATTTTGAGAAAACTTATAGTCGTTAGAAAAATTTTGACGAGCAGAAGATGATGGTTTCCTAGAGAAGAGGCTTTGAGATGGTTGAGGAAGAGAAAAATTTTAATACCCCATCCCATCCCCTAAAATATAATTAGGGGATTGAATGTCTTACAATGTGAAGATAATAAACTTTGTGTGAAAACATTATTAATATTTAATGCATTTGCAAACTATTGTTGTGTTAAATCCACTCTGTAACTTTGATTATAGAATCTTGCATCACAATGTATGATTCTTTTAAACTGTTTAATGATATATCCACAAAAAATTTTATGACAGAAGTGTTGTTCATCCGTTCGATGATATATACCAGAGATTTTATGACAAAATTTCTCTAGTGGCATAGTAAGAAATTACACCATGTAGGCAAAGTTCAACTCTTCCTCCCTCCCTACAAAACTATATGGTTTTCTTTAGGTAGAAAAGGAATAATTTGTATTACTATATACTAACCTACAAAAATTTCAGTCTGATTCTAATGCTTGTCTCAGATGGGAGAAAAAAGCAGTGGATAAAATCTGTTCATAGAACATTACAAACTTTGTTTGAATAAGATGGACAACTTTCAAACATATCAAAACACAGTTTTTTATTCGGGGACGACAGAAAGGAATATATATTGTATATATATCCTTTTCCGTGGGTATAAAAGGAACAATTTGTATTACTATAGACTACCCTGCAAAACTTTCAATCTCATTCTATTATTGCTCCCAGATGGGAGAAAAAAGTAATGCAGAAAAGTTGTCCACAGAACATTACCAAATTTGTTTGAAGAAGATGGATAGATTTCAAACATATCTAAACATGCAATTTTAGATGATAATAATCGATAGTAGTTATGTTGGTTCGGGTGGCATTAGAGATAATGCAATTGCATCATTATCTCACCATGATCAACTACCTTACATCGTCTCACCTGATTATCATGACCCACCATCATTTTAAGCGAGAAGGAATGAATGTCAAAAACAGCACAATAGCTATCCACTGACATCCTAAGTTGTGTTCCAGGTACTGTGTTGCTATGGCTTCAGTGCTTCGTAATCTCCATTAATGTTATCTTCTTCATGCTCATCATCTTTTCTCTTTCTATAATAAATGAACTGGGTGAGAATCTTCATAAATCTTCATTAAGGATTCTTAAGGGCATTAAAAATTGTTTAAAGGGAATGCTTGAATCAATTCTATCATTTGATACGACTAATGCACTTATTATGTTGAACACAACTCTGTAGCGTTATGTTTCCAAAGGATACAAAACAATCTAAAAGCACACAGATTGCAACATCCATAAGCCATGGCATATTTGGCTTTAGTTTTTTCCATTCCAAAGTCTTCACAATGATGCTGCAAAATAGATCCACAACCAGATTTCTCAGATACATTAGCTACTCACTCACAATATATCGATGTCATTGGGTTGGTTGTCATTGATGTCAACCCTTGAATAAATTCTGGTAGAAAATTATGATACCACAATGGTTTGGGTAATGGACCCAACTTTTTTTTATGGATAATGGTATGAGTTTTTATATATTTGCAGTTAATCATATTCTACATGGATAGTACATGTCATGCCATTTCTAGTGGTATGTGGAATGTCACATAACTCCTCACTGTTAGAGAGTTATGGCCATGTGAAGTTGGAGAACCCTCATGAGTCATCTAGAAGCCCCAAAAGGTCAAAGTAGTCAAAGTGATCCGAAAAGATATTTTACATGACTATGGTTGAGTTATTAATCATGCGTTGATTAACCAATTAGGAATATTAAAGAAAGAGGAAGCATATATGAGAAGATCTGACAGCCATATAAAAATGTATAGAACTGAAATGAAGCATAAAACAAGAGCAAACCATAACACCAATGTAATAACAGAGTTCGTCAATATTGCCTATGTCTCTGGGCCTTTGTCTCAGTGGGTGAGGCTTTCTTATTTCTATTCAAAGCTCAATAAGTACATCACAATAGTGCCAAAAGGTTATAAAATTGATCGTGTCTTGTTCTACCAGATCTCAAGAACCCAAAAGAAGCAACGACACTTAAATCAGATGACCAAAGCTCCTAGAAATGGCCCGCAAAGGTGCGCTCCTCAACAGCTTCCCTGCATAAAAATGGATTTGTCTTGGAAAATTTTCAGCATAAACCTGCTTTGAATCTCCTTCCATGACCTCAAGAAGGCATGGTTTATATAGATCTAAAGTTGGTAATTATCTTCCAATGTCCTCCCAAGATCTGGCCTCAAAAAGGGCCCAATATCCCCCAAAAAGGGCCAAACATCTCCAATAACAACTGAATAAATCCCAAAAAATCATTAACATATAGTTCATAAACCCACTTTTGCATAAATAAAGGGATAATGCCCTTTTGCCTAGCGTGTGCCCCCCAAATCAAGGTCACATGGCTCATATATGGCTAAGCACTAGCCCTTGAGGGTTGCGTGTTGGCCCTCAGTCCGCAAGCAATGGTCACATGGCATAAGTTGATATGACCGCGCCCGAATGGTGTGCCCAACAACCTCGTCACCGCCGCCGGTCATATGCACAAAATGTGCCAGTGGTTAAGCCTTAAATCATGGCCCCCAGGCCCTTTTCTGATCTGGTAGTGGAGCGCCCCAAATGGCAGTCTATGGTTATGTGAAAACAAATAAATCCGCGAGCTAGGGCTTAGCCCCATCCCCCTTTCACCTCCGCTTATACAATAAAGACACCTTATATATTAATGTGGACTTGTTAATACAAGTCCCACCATTGGCACATTGGAAATCAGACCTGTCCTAATGCATTTCCCCTACCAAGACGTCATGGTGTTGAATCCTATGAATCTCAAAAAGTTTTTCCCAACCAATGAATGATGGGGGTGCCACGTGGCACCCTTTCACTGGTCCATGAACGTGCCACTTGTTGAAACGTGATTCGATCATTGTCATCTGTCCAATCAGCCTATTGCTACATTGTCACATGTCTCAATGCTATGTGTCACCGTATGATCGTGCCAAGTGTCATCGTATGACATGCCACATGTCACCTTACGGTCGTGCCACGTGTTACCCTTGCAGCGGTGACACATGTCACTTCCTTGTTGGTCCACCTGTACCTACCACGTCATTAGTCTATACGCCTAGTTAGCCTTCCACATCAGCTGTACAGACCTTGCCACATCTGTGCCAATTGTGCTACCACATCAACTGTATGGACGTATGACCTGTACAGTCAGCTTCCACATGGCACTGTATGGACTGTACAATGAGCATTTGTTTTGCATGTTTGGAAAAATGAACAAATCGCCATAACTTGAGCATACAATGTTTGTTTGATCTCATTCAAGTTGTGTTGGGTTTGTGTCAACGAGGCCTATGAACATGTCTATTTTGAAGCTAATCTGAAAACTTTTATTTTTAGGCCTTTCTGAGCCCCATCAAGCTCCTAGATCTGATTCTGGATCACACCTCCCAACTAAAGGAAATTTTGGTCCCCAAAAGGTTACAAGAATGGACTTTGATTGATTACATACTCAAAAGGACGAAAAAAAAACATGATGTTGTAAAAAAATGATGTTATAACAAGTCATCATTTCAACATGTGTGATTACATTAATAAAAGCAAAATACAATGAAGTTGTGACATCCACTTCTGGAAAAACCAAGTGGCTAGTTTATTTCCTTCATAGTGTTCCTCTTGCTTCACTGGTAATCCTTCTTCCTTCGTGAGTACATGCACAATACTTTTGTCCTTCCTTGGATGAAGCTCTGTATTAAGCTTCCAACAACTTGTCTTTTGATGTCCACTCCGGTTGCAATAAGTGCACTGAGTTTTTGGCATCCAGACCTGTTTACCCTTCTATTTCTTCCGCTGTGGAGTTGAATACTTATGTTGTTTTTCCTTCCTATTCGATGTAGATTTCATGTACACAGTTTGTCTCTTCCAACACTTGGCAACACAATGCTTGGGTGAATGACAAAAAGTACATGGATAAATATTCCACAAGTTTCGGTTTACATGATTATGCTTTTTATAATCAAAAAGAGAATTGGAAAAATTATGACCATTATACTTTCCTTGCTGATATTCATTTTTATTTGGAGATGACTTGCATTCACTACCACAGTCCTGGAGTGATGTGTCATTAACTTTCGTGAAGTGTTCCTGCAATGTTTTAAGCTGGCCATTTGAAGCATTACTTTCTTCCTAAGTTTTGGAACCCATCTTGGAGAATTCTCCCATCTCCACTTTTCCATATCCCAATACTAAATATCGAAGCCTTTCCACAAACTCAATGGGATTAATGATACCTTGGCCCTCAATTCCAAGGCCCTTTCCTTCATAACCCATCTTGGTTAGCAATATCAAACCTATACCTCTTGTATGTTTTTCAAAAGCACCAAAACCATCTTGATAGGAACAAGGAGAATTTGATTAATGACCTTCATTACATACCTCAGATATGTTTTATGAAACAGATGTAGAAGGCACTTCCTTAAATCCTTCTTTTGCTTTGTTTTTCTTTGAAGCTTTCTCTTGAACCGACCTCTTTCGTTCCAAGTAGTCTTCATACAACACTTTCACCATCTCGGCCATGGAAAAGATCTTTTACATGACTATGGTTGAGTTATTAAGCATGTGTTGATTAACCAATTAGGAAGCTTAAAGAAAAAGGAAGAAGATAAGAGAAGATATCATAGCCATATAAACATGTACATAACTTAAAATCAAGCATAAAACAATAGCAAACCATAACACCAATGTGATAACGGAGTTCGAAAATCTCGCCAGCGTCTTTGGGCCTTTGTCTCAGCTGGTGAGGAATTCTTATTTCTGTTAAAATCTCAATAAGTACATCACAATAGTACCAAAAGGTTAAAAACATGATCTAGCCTTATTCTACCAGATCTCAAGAACCCAACAAAAGAAACAACACTGAAATCGGATGATCGGAGCTCCCAGAAATGGCCCGTAAAGGTGCGCTCCTTAACAACTTCCCTGCATAAAAATGTCTTTGGCTTGGAAAATCTTGACCATAAACCTACTTTGAATCTCCTTCCATGGCCTCAAGAAGGCCTGGTTTATATAGATCTGAAGTTTTTAACCATCATCCAACTTCCTCCCAAGATCTGGCCTGAAAAAGGGCCCAATATCCCCTAAAAAGGACCAAAAATCTCCAACAACAGCTGCATAAATCCCCAAAAATCATTAACATATAGTTCACAAACCCACTTTTGCATAAATAAAGGGCTAAGCCCATTTTTCTTGGTGTGCACCCTTGAAATGAAGGTCACATGGCTCATATATGGCTAAGCGCTAGCCCCTAAGGGCTGCGTGATGGCTCTCAATCCACAAGCAATGGTCACACAACATAAGTTGATATGACCGCGCTCGAATGGTGCACCCAACAACTTGGTCACTACCCCCAGTCATATGCACAAAAGGTGTCGGTGGTTAAGCCTTAAATCATGGCCCCTGTTCCCTTTCTTGATATGGTAGTGGAGTGCCCCAAATGGCGAGCTATGGTTATGTGAAAACAAATAAATCTGCGAGATGGGGCTTAGCCCCAACCCCCTTTTGCCTATTTTTATACAATAAAGACACCTTATATATATTAATGTGGACTTGTTAATACAAGTCCCACCATTGGCGAGTTGGAAATCAGACCTATCCCAAGGCATTTCCCCTACTAAGAGGTCATGGGGTTGAATCCTATGAAGCTCAAAAAAAAATTCCCAACCAACGAATGATGGGGGTGCCACATGGAAGCCCACTTTTGGTCCATGTGGCACCCTTTCATTGGTCCATGAATGTGCCACTTGTCGAAACATGATTGGACCATTGTCATCTGCCCAGTCAGCCTGTTGTTGTGCTACCATGTGTCTCAATTCTATGTGTCACCATACGGTCATGCCACATGTCCCCATACGACATGGCACATGTCACCATACAATTATTCCACGTGTAACCCTTGCAGTGGTGACATGTGTCACTTCCCTGTTGATCCACCTATACCTACCATGTCATCAGTCCGTACACCCAGTTAGTCTGCCATGTCAGTTTTACAGGCTCTTCCACATGTGTGTCAATTGTGCTACCATGTCAATTATATGGCCGCACGGCCTGTACAGTTAGTTGCCACGTGGAACTGTAGAGACTGTACAGTCAACATTTGTTTTCCCTGTTTGGCAAAATGAACAGATCGTCATAACTTGAGAATACGATGTCCATTTGATCCCATTCAAGTTGTGTTGGGATCGTATCGAAAAGGCCTACGCACACGTCTATTTTGAAGCCATTGTGATAAATTTTATTTTTAGTCCTTTCTGAACCCCATCAAGCTCTTGGATCCGATTCTGGATCACAAAGTGGCTACAAAGAAGAAATTATTTAAATAATAAAGTGAAGTGATGAGTGTACTACAAGTCAAAGTGGATACAAAATAAATTATTTAAATAATAAAGTTAATGGAGAAATTACTAAGTGGACAAGTGGTTAGAAGTGGGTTAACCCTAAAATAAGGAAACTGGGTTAAGATGGTTAAAAGGTAACCCCTTGAGGAAGCTACATGAAAGTATAAATAAGAGGCAAGACTCTCTTATTTTAATCACACTTGAGCATATTTAATATCTACAAGTGACTGAGGTAACCAAATGATATCTAAGCCAAATTTCAAAGGGATGGTGAAGTAAAGAAGGTTGAAATGCAAGGGAGGATAAATTCTTTTGATGATGCTTTCTAAGGTATGTTATTTATAGGTCATATCATCATTTTCTCAATAACGTTTTTTCTTGAATGATTCATACTGTAAAATTGGGAGGTCATTGAGGAAACATATCCAAGTAGCCTTGATAAAAATTCCATCTTATGGGTCGTTGTATTTTTGGAGTTACACTCCGTGGAAAATAGGGTTTGTGGCTAGTCCTAAAACTAGTCTAAAACAAGTGTTTCAGGTAAAAAAGTAATAAATTCTTCATAACAGATCCAAATTTGTAAGACCAAATGTATTAGTTAGAATACATTCTATAGTATTCTTTGTACCATTTTCAGATTCATATAACAAATATTACGTGCGGGGAACGCTCTAAAATTTCTCTCTCCAGAATAAGCCAGAATTCAACAAGGTATGTCATTTTTGCTATAACTCATTTTATGAGAGGTTCCAAGTAGTGAAATATGTAGGAATTGCATAAAAGACACCGAATAATATTGTGTACCATTTTTAGATCTTTATTGATTACAGGTACATAGTTATGATTATTGTAATTTAGGGTTGTTGACTAATCCAAAATTAGTCATGTGATACTAAAGTAAAGTTTGATGAAAACGGTAGTCTCTTGTTGTTAAAGTTAAGGAAGGTTTGCGGGTATGTGATCATACACACCAGTTCTATTAAAGAGTTACAAATCAGATTTGGATGATGGAATTTATGAGGGATTTTTTGATCCAGGTGGATATTGGTGGCCACCCACCTTTTCCAAATGGCTCAAAACGGCTTTCTGGCAATTTTGGCAATTTACTATTTTTAGCAGGTTTTAACTTCTGGGGCCATTTTGAGGGCCCAAATGAAGGTTTTTCTAGATCGAGGTTCCCAATGATAGTTTAAGGCATGATTGAGCCCCCAAAATGAATCTCCTCGATGATACCTTTCCAACGAGCTATCACACGCCTAAAATGGAGATCGTATGCAAAAGTTACGACCCGGGGAAGTTGATGTACTCACTTACCCAAACAGGGCCCACATGACTTTTGGCGCTTCATCTCCTAGGGTTAGGTTTTTTTATGTTTATGACTTTTGGCATTCCCGTTTATTGTAAAAGGGCCTTTAGAGACTCATTGTAATCATCTTCTTGCAAATGCGAGTAGCCGTCACATCTCTTCTCAGAGATAAGCTGCCACCATTCTAGCGAGTCTTTCACTCTGTATTTTTAGAGTCTCTGTACATTTCTCTAATTAATTGAAATTGTATATTACTGTATATCTGTGTTTATGGTTGCATCTCTAATACATTTCTGTTATATTATTGAATATCTGCAATATCTTTGTGTATTTCTTTATTATATCTCCGCTCTCATTTCGTGCCAAAAATAATCCGGATCAGTGGTATCAAAGCAGGTTTCTCTTGATTTTTTTTTTTCAGTGCATGTCCCCGTTGAGGTCCGAGTATAGCAAGTTGGGTCTCAAGCTTGCCTCTCTTGAATACAATCACTCTCGCACACCCAAGAAACCCTCAATGGCGGAAGAAAAGAAAATCGACGGAGCAGACGATCCTATCAATCTATTGCTTGAGCAAGCTCTCACGCGACAAAGGGACGAAATGATGGAGAATTTTTCCCACATCTTTAAACGCCTGCCGATAGTGTCAGGCGCATCTTCATCAAGCGGCCACTTTGGAGGCACCTTGCTTTTCAAGGTACAAGTTAATTTTGATATTCCTATATTTTAAGGATAGATAGATGCAGAAGCCCTAGAAAAATGGTTAACTCTGCTAGAAGGTTATTTCTCTGTTCATAATTTTTCCTACAAAGAAATGATCACCTTCACACTCCTTAAAGATCTCCCTCATGTCAACCATTGGTGGGAAACTTACTGGGAGCAAAGTTCCACAGAGGAGTCTGGAATATATGGGGTCGATCCCACTTGGGATTTTTTTGTGGATGCAGTAAAAGAACAGTATTACCCTATTGGCAACTATGAGGAACAGTACATGAGATGGACCACACTACGGAAAGAGAGGGGCCAAGAAGTTTTGGCGTTCACTAATACCTTCCATACCTTGCACACCAAGCTAGGTATCAAAGACTCCGAGCGACATTTGGTTCTGAAATACCATGGGGCTCTACACAGATACATCCAAACTAAAACGGATTTTCTGGACATCTCATCACTCGGTGCTACTTATCGATATGCTGTTAAAATTGAGCATAAATTTAAGCACTAGAACAAACAAGAATTCAGGTCTGCAAATCCGCAACAACCAAAGTATGACAAAGACGGCTCGAACAAACAGTCTCCCGAAAACCAGTCCAAGAAACAGGAAAAGAAGGGTCACGGGAAGACAAATAAGGACACCGGAAAATGGTGTGAGTTCCACAAAATCCCTTGGCACAACACCGATGAATGTCGCTCAAAATAGTCATTGGTGGCCGAGATCAAAGACAAGGAGCCAAACCTTGATTCAGAATATAATTCTGAAAATAATGGTAAAAGACAGATCGTCGACGCAGACCCCACTGCTATTGTCGCGACCGCAACAATTCAACTAGAAGAACCAACAGATCCTGAAGAAGGGGAGCGCATTTTTCATTCACAAATGTGGATGAAGGGGACCCCGCTGCATTTTATTGTTGATAGCGGAAGCTAGAAGAACCTCATCTCAATAGAGGTCGTCAAACAGTTGGGATTGTCGACAACACCACACCCGCAGCCATACAACATTGGGTGGCTTCGCCAAGGACGAGATCTTTGTGTCAGCCAACAGTGTCGATTATCATATGGCATACAACCCTTCAAGGATGAGGTATTATGTGATGTTTCCCCACTTGATGTCTGTGATGTGCTCTTGGTCCAACCATATATGTGGAGACGCCATGTTGTTTATGAGTCTCGACCCCATAGTGTCATTGTTACTTTGGGGGGTCATCTCTACAGAATACCAGAGGTAGTTCCGACTAATGTTCAACCTAAAAATTGTCGCAAGGTAGTATCTCATACTGCAAAATTCAACTTCTTCACAATCTGTTCAAAAGGAGAACAAAAGGACACTGCAACCACTACAGCCTTGCCCCAAGCACCTTCTATCCAACAGAAGCAGGTCGACAAGGCTATAGAAAAGTGCAAAGATTCCTTCTGCACATGTTCCTCTCATGTATCTTGACTTGTTAAGCAGCCTCAACCACAACAGGTTCATGACAGATTTCCAGAAACTGAGCAGTGCGACGTCTCCAGCAAGACAAGCAGCTCACCAAGATGCAGATTCAACAAATGTTTTTCCCTCTCCCCCGGGAACTCAACGCAATGGAGACCATTGCTTCCTAAGGAGGGAGGAGGTGGATATTGATGGCCACCCACCTTTTCCAAATGGATCAAAATGGCTTTCTGGCAATTTTGGCAATTTACTATTTTTAGCAAGTTTTAACTTTCGGGGCCATTTTGAGGGCCCAAATGAAGGTTTTTCAAGATCGAGGTTCTCAATTATAGTCGAAGGCATGATTGAGCCCCCAAAATGAATCTCCTCGATGATACCTTTCCAACGAGCTATCACACGCCTAAAACGGAGATCGTATGCAAAAGTTACGACCCCAGGAAGTTGATGTACTCACTTACCCAAACGGGGCCCACATGACTTTTGGCGCTTCATCTCCTAGGGTTAGGCTTTTGTATGTTTAGGAATTTTGGCATTCCCATTTATTGTAAAAGGGCCTTCAAAGCCTCATTGTAATCATCTTCTTGCAAATGCGAGTAGTCGTCACATCTCTTCTCAGAGATAAGCTGCCACCATTCTAGCGAGTCTTTCACTTTGTATTTTTACAGTCTCTGTACATTTCTCTGATTAATAGAAATCGTGTATTACTGTATATCTTTTTTTATGGTTGCATCTCTGATACATTTCTGTTATATTATTGAATATCTGCAATATCTCTGTGCATTTCTTTATTATATCTCCGTTCTCATTTCGTGCCGAAAATAATCCGGATCATTTTGGTTGAGGTACAGGTTGGGTACATGGTTGAGACAAGTAGTTGATGACTTGGCACATACATGAGGTGTATAGTTGATCATGTTAATTCATCTTGATGAGTCATAGTTGATGAGTATTTGATGCATGATTGGTACATACTTGGTACATGGTTGGAGGCGCTTGTTAGTATTATTGTTGACACATGGTTTATGGATGATGTAGCATACTTGTCATGGTATATTATTAGAAGCACATATTGATCTTGGTGATGATTATGAGTTGTGTTATTCTTGTCTGATGCACATATTTGAGAGTTGTCTTGGTGATTGATCTTGGTGATTGATCTTGGTGAGTAGTTCTGATTTGGTTGATAATATTGATGACACAGGTTGTTTTGATAGGTTGTTTAGACAGGTTGTTGTGACAGGTTATTTGTACAGGTTTGGTGCATGGTTGATGCACTTGTTCATGGTACAGGTTGATGTATAGGTTGGTGCATGGTTGATGCATGGTTGATGCACTTGTTTAGGTTACAGGTTGGTTCAGGTTATTGGTACAGATTTACAACAGTATGTCTCACATTGATAGTGTGACAGTGGTTCCATCATTCTACTTATACGTTAGGGTGGTTGTACGGGGCAAGGACAGGTGGTTGTAGCTGAATAACATAGGGGATTGTAGCCGAATTCTTGTTGTAGCCAGAGAATTGGGGAGTTGGAGCTTCCCTGAGGTTGTAGCCTGAGAACATAGGGGGTTGTAGCCTCCTTTTGGTTGCATCCAAAGAATTGGGGAGTTGGAGCTTCCCTCGGGTTGTATCCTGAGAAACTAGGGGCTTGTAGCCTCCCTTTGGATGTAGCCATAGAATTGGGGAGTTGGAGCTTCCCTCAGGTTGTGCTTCTAATGAATGTAATTCTTAAAGACATATAAGAAAAATAATTATGTGGTTTTCTCCCGCTTTGGGTTTCCATGTAAAAACACTGGTGTACTATGTGTGTGTATAATTGTTCATTTGTTCATTGTTTATTTACTCTGGAATTATTAGATGATAATGCTACATTGATATAACACTTGCATTATATGGTTAAAAAGGATTAAATTGTTCTATTACTGATTCACCCCCCCTCTCAGTAATCCAACAATTGGTATCAGAAGAGGTTCCTTCATAAATTAGTTTAACCAATGAAAGGTATATCATGGAGAGCAACAACATGTATAAAAATGGAATACCACATTTTGATGGAAAGAAGTATTCATGTTGGAGCAAAAGGATGAAAACTTATCTACATGCTCATAGATTTGAAATTTGGAAATTAGTTGTAGATGGATACAAAGAACCAACAGTTACATCGACAAATGAAAGAGCAATAAAAATCAGGAAAAATAATTCCAAAGCCACAAATGCACTTTTGAATGGTCTTTGTGAATCATTATACACCAAAGTTATACATTTTAAATCCGCTAAATAGATTTGGGACAAGCTTCAAAATATTTATGAAGGAGGTTCATAAGTCAAAGTAGTAGAGCTCCAAACTTGCAAAGGTCAGTTTGAACAACTAAAGATGAAGGAAGATGAGAATATTGCATCTTACTTCTTATGAGTCGATGAAATAGTAAATGCAATCATATGATTGGGAGAAGAAATTAAAGAATCTGTAATTGTTCAAAAGGTACTAAGATCTCTTTCTATGAGATTTGATCCTAAGATATCGGCACTAGAAGAAAGAGAAGATCTAAACTCAATAAGCATGGACGAACTACATTGAATCTTCATAGCATATGAAATGAGAACTGAACAAGAAAATCCAAATATGAAAAAAGAAACTTTCAAGGCATCCAAAAGGACAAAGAAAAGGGGAAAGCGAAAAGAAAAATAACATAGGATCAATAGTGACATATCAGAAGATGATGAAGAAATGGTCAACTTTGTTAGAATATTGAACCAGAGAACCAATGCCAAATATAAAGGTAAGTTCTCATTGATTTGTTTTAATTGTCATGGTATTGGTCATTTTCCTAACAAATTTCCTCATAAGAAAAATAAGAGGAATGATGAAGATTACTCAAATAGAAAACAAACATATAAATACAAAAGAACCATAAAGAAATATTTCAAGAAAAACTTATGCACCAAATATGACATCTCCTCATCAGATTAAGATGAAGACAATGACAGTGAGACAAAAAGAGTTCTATTCATATAAGTAGAAGACTCTGATAAAGAATACACCGAAGAAGAATATGAAGAGGCAGAAGTTGACTACTGAGAAGAATTGTTGTGTGCCATAGAAGTTATAAGAAGTGAAAAGAAGGAAAAAAAGAAACTACAAGTAGAACTAGACAAGAAAGAAGACACTCAGGAACTAGAACAAATGATCACAAATTTCAAGGTTCAAATAGAAAAAGATAAAAGAATTGAAGAAGCACTCAAAAAACAACTAGAAGAAAGAGACAAGATTATTGGAAATTTGGAAGAAGAGATTGTCACATTGAGAAAGGATCTTCAACAGAAAAATATGTAGAACAACTCAAAAGTTTTGGATGACATTATCAGCAATGAAAAGCCTCATCATGACAAGTCCTGACTTGGATACAATCAAACATAAAAGGAATCAAGCTCCAAAACAAAATAACAAGAAACATATCCAAAAAGCTATGCAGAAACAATCAAAGGGGAAATGAATACCTACAAGGAATATTACATGGATACTCCTCCACCAAGAAGACTTGTATTTCAAAATCAACGATCGACAGAAATAGATAGGCTTCAGGAAGAAGAAGGATTCGTAAGAGTAACTTCTTTCAGAAGATCTTCAACTCCCAGGTATCAAACTATCTTTTTTGGTTTATGTTATGCATGCAATAATTTTGGACATAAAGTTGTGAATTGAAGAGCTAACAGCAGGAACATAAACAACTTTGAAAGTCATACAGAAAAGGATTATCCAAGAAGGCCCAGTGAAACACAGAGAAGAAGTTACAACATGTTTGAATCATTGAGCACTAAAGTGGAATTCTACAAGTGTAAAAACTTTGGACACATGGCCAAAGATTTTAGAATGAAAGTCCCTCCTAGAGAACCACAACATAACAACAACAGTCACAGACAGGAACCTCAAAAGAGGACATGGGTAAGAAAGCAGAATTGGTATAGCAATGAAGAATGCACACTCGCTCTACAAGCTAAGAAGAAGAAATGTGGTTGGTATGTTGATAATGGTTGTTCAAAACAAATGACATGTGATAAAGACAGGTTTCTTACATTAAGAAAGGAAAGACATGGATCGGTCTCCTTCGGAAATGATGATTCAACTAAAATCATTGGAAAATGAACATTCAGAATTGGAAACGAGAATACCAGGGAAGAAAACGTTCTACTAGTAGAAGATATGAAACATAATATTCTAAGTGTAAGTCAAATGTGTGACCAAGGTCATAAAACTACTTTATATTCACAGAAGTGTGAGATAAGAAAAGAAGGTTTGGGAAAATTGATTGCAACAACTACAAGAACTTCAAGCAACATATATGTACTAAGTGAAATTGGAAATTAAAATTGTTGTCTAGGAAATGAATATGAAGGTTGGCTATGGCACAGAAGAATGGGTCACATACACTTTGACAACCTTGTCAAAGTCAGCAAAAAGGAAGTCATTAGAAAAATGCCTCAGATCACGAAACCAACCAACAATTTATGAAAACACTGTCAACAGGGAAAGAAAACAAAGACCAGGTTCAAATCAAAGGAATACTCAACAACAAGACCGCTAGAAAGTGTGCATACTGATCTAGTTGGACTAACTATAACAAATGGTTTAAAAAGTGAGAAATACTTTATGTTATTAGTTCATGATTATACAAGAATGACTACAGTTTGCTTTCTCAAGAATAAGTCGAAAGCTTTTGAAAACTTCAAGGTCTACAAGGAAATGGTTGAAAATGAAATGGATTCAAAAATCAAATGTTTGAGATATGATAATGGAGGAGAGTTCACTTCAAAGGAATTTATGGACTACTGCAGTAGACATGGAATAAAAATGAAATTCTTTGTTGCTAGGACACCTCAACAAAATGGAGTTGTTGAAAGAAAGAACATGACAGTACAGGAAATGGCTTGAACAATGCTAATGGATTCAAAATTGAAAGATATGTTTTCAAAACATGCAATGCATACAATAGTTCACATTCAAAATAGATTAATGCTTAGAAAAAACAATGACAAAACTCCCTACGAGCTATGGAAAGGAATACCAACAAATGTGAAGCACTTTAGAGTATTTGGAAGCAAATGCTACATCAAAAGAGAATATGGAAGAATGGGAAAGTTTGACTCTCGTGTGGAAAAGGAGCACTTGTTGGTTACTCAAGTACAAGAAAAACATACAAGTATTACAATTTGAGGTTGAGCAAAGTTGTGGAAAGCATCAATGTAAAAATTTATGAAATAGGTGGATGATAATTAAAGGAAGAAGAAAATGAATCAATGGAACAACTTTACGAAGAAGAAGCAGAAGATGAAGAAGAAGCAGAAGGGGAAGATGAAGAGGATCAGACAGAAATAGAAGAGCAAGTTCAATATGTGCCTCAAACGACACCTAGCAAACGAGTACAGAAGAATCATCCTTCAGATCATATTATCAAAAACAAAGATGCAGGAGTTGAGACTAGAAGAATAATCTGTTTGCTAGAACAAATGCACCTAACACTCTCATCTACGATTGAGCCAAACAGTTTTGAAGAGGCCAACAAGGATGAATTTTGGAATAAGGCCATGGATGAAGAATTGGATCAAATAGAGAAGAATGACACTTGGGAATTGGTTCCAAGACCAAATAATAAGAATTTTATTGGCACAAATTGGGCATTCATAAATAAATTGAATGAAGACAGACAGGTTACAAGGAATAAAGCTAGATTGGTATGTAAAGGATACACACAGGTTGAAGGAATTGACTTTGAAGAGACATTTTCCCTAGTTGTCAGAATGGAAGCAATCTAATTGATTTTAGCTTATGCACGCTCCAACAATATTAAAGTGTATCAGATGGACGTGAAATCGACTTTTCTAAATGGGTATCTTGAAAAAGAAATCTACATCAAACAACCAGAAGGATTTCAGTTGTCAGAGAAAGCAAATTATGTGTGTAAATTAAAAAAGGCCTTGTATGGTCTAAAACAAGATCATAGATCATTGTAATCTAGACTGGATAAATATCTACAACGGGCAGGGTTCAAAAAAAGGAAGTACAGACAAGAACCTCTACATCAAGGTAACTCAAGATAGTATTTTATTAATTGAAGTGTATGTTGATGATATTATTTTTGGAAGTATTGATGACAGGTTAAGGCAAAGATTTGCAAAGGATATGCAGAATGAATTTTAAATTTCATTACTTGGAGAAATATCCTTCTTTCTGGGTCTTCAGATACGTCAAAGCAACCAAGGAATTTTTATTTCTCAAACTAAGTATATTAGAGAAATGCTAAAGAGGTTTGCAATGGAAGATTGCAAACTAGTTATCACTCCTATGCAAACCAGTTGAAAGTTGAGCAAAGATGAAGATTCAAAGTCTACAAACCAGAGGCAATATAGTTCAATTATTGGTATCTTACTATATGTGACAGCATCCAGACCAGATGTAATATAGGAAGTTGGACAGGTAGCACGATTTCAAACAACACCAAAGAAATCACATGTATTAGCAGTGAAGAGGATTTTCAGATATCTCAAAAGAACATAAGAGTTTGGATTATGGTATCTAAAAGGAAAGGATCTATAACTTATTTCCTACACAAATGTAGATTGGGCAGGTTGCATTGATGACCGATGAAAAAACAATGGAGCAGAGTTCTACTTGGGTGTATGTTTAGTATCACGGTTAAGCAAGGAATAATGATCAGTATCCTTATCTACAATCAAAGTAGAGTATATTGCAGCAACATCATGTTGTACATAGGTTCTTTGGATGAAACAAAATCTGACAGATATACAATTTGAGTATGATGAGCCCATTCCAATCTATTGTGATACTACAATCTCCATTAGTATCTAAAATAACTCTATGATGCACTCCAATACGAAGCACATTCCAATCAAGTGTCACTTTCTACAGGAACATGTTGCAGAGAAGAACATCAGAGTTGAGTATGTGGGCACAAAAGAACAAGTGGTAGACATCTTTACAAAACTGCTTCCACAGGAATCCTTTGAGTATCTTCGCCAGAGACTTGGAGTAATTTCTACTCCAAAATGAATGTTTTTGAATGCTTATATTATATGTTTTAGATTTACACAAGGAAACACCATAGAGAGGAAAGTTCAAGTTGGGAGATAGGTTTTAAGAAGAGTTCATTCAGGGGGAGTATCCCCAAGAAAATTTCAGTTAGGGGGAGTAGCCCCAGATGGAAAGATACCTTTTCCATTGATGACAAAGGGGGAGAGATTTATCAGATGCAAAGCACGGAGGCATGGTTTCAGGGGAAGCGATGGTCACAATGGAGCATGAGTGACATGACTTCAGTATTGCATCAGAGTGTTTCCATCAATGCCAAAGGGGGATATTGTTGATTTATTGGGTTGGTTGTCATTGATGTCAACCCTTGAAGAAATTCTGGTAGCACAATGGTTTGGGCAATGGACCCAAGTTTGTTTGATGGATAATGGTATGAGTTTTGATATATTTTCAGGTAATACTATTCTAGATGGATAGTACATGTCATGTCATTTCTGGTGGTATGTGGAATGTCACAAAATCCCTCACGGTTAGAGAGTTATGGCCATGTGAAGTTGGAGAACCCTCATGAGTCATCTAGAAGCCCCAAAAGGGCAAAGTAGTCAAAGTGGTTGCAAAGAAGAAATTATTTAAATAATAAAATGAAGTGATGAGTGTACTATAAGTAAAAGTGGATACAAAATAAATTATTTAAATAATAAAGTTAATGGAGAAATTACTAAGTGGACGAGTGGTTATAAGTGGGTTAACCCTAAAATAAAGAAAGTGGGTTAAGATGGTTAAAAGGTAACCCCTTGAGGAAGCTACATGAAAGTATAAATACGAGGCAAGGCTCTCTCATTTTAATCACACTTGAGAATATTGAATATCTACAAGTGACTGAGGTAACCGAAGAATATCTAAGCCGAATTTTAGAGGGAAGGTGAAGTAAAGAAGACCTAAATTCAAGGGAGGATAAATTATTTTGATGATGCTTTCTAAGGTATGTTATTTACAGGTCATCTGGCCATTTTCGCAATAATTTTTTTCTAGAGTGATTCCCACCATGAAATTGGGAGGCATTTGAGGAAACATATCCAAGTAGTTGTGATAAAAATTTCAACTTGTGGGTCATTGTATATTTGGAGTTACACTTCGTGAAAAATAGGGTTTGTGGCTAGTCCTGAAACTAGTCTAAAACATGCGTTTCAGGTAAAAACATCATAACTTATTCATAACAGGTCCAAATTCAGTAAGACCAAATGTATTGGTTAGCTTACATTCTGCAATGTTTTGTGTACCATTTTCATATCCATACAACAATATTACGTGCAGATAACTCTCTACAAGTTCTCTCTCTAAAATAAGCAAGAATTCAACAAGATATGTCATTTTTGCTATAACTCCTTTTCAGAGAGGTTCCAAGTAGTGAAATCTGTTGTAATTGCATAACAGACATTGAATAATATTGTGTACCATTTTTAGATCTTTATTCATTACAAGTACATAGTTATGATTATTGCAAGTTAGGGTTGTTGACTAATCCAAAATTAGTCATGTGAGACGAAAGTAAAGTTTGATGAAAAGGATAGTCTCTTGTTGTTAAAGTTAAGGAAGGTTTGTAAGTATGTGATCATATACACCAGGTATATTGCAGAGTTACAAATCATATTTGGATGATGAAATTGAAGAGGGCTTTTGGTTTAGGTACATGTTGGGTACATGGTTGAGACAACTAGTTGATGAGTTCACACATACATGAGGTGTATAGTTGATGATGTTGGTACATCTGCATGAGTAGTTGATGCATGATTGGTACATACTTGGTACATGGTTGGAGGCACCTGTTAGTAGCATTGTTGACACATGGCTTATGGATGATGTAGCATACTTGCCTTGGTATATTACTAGAAGCACATATTGATCTTGGTGATGATTATGAGTTCTTGTGTTATGCTTGGTTGATGCACATATTTGAGAGTTGTCTTGGTGATTGATATTGGTGAGTAGATCTGATTTGGTTGATAATATTGATAAGACAGGTTGTTGTGATAGGTTGTTTGGACAGGTTATTTGTATAGGTTTGGTGCATGATTGATGCACATGTTCATGGTACAGGTTGAGGTACAAGTTGGTGCATGGTTGATGCACGTGTTTATGGTACAGATTGGTTAAGGTTATTGGTATAAGTTGTTTGGTGCAGGTTGATTGGTACATGTTTACAGCAATATGTCTCATAGTGATAATGTGACAGTGGTTCCATCATTCTACTTATACGCTAGGGCAGTTGGACGGGGCAAGGAAGAGTGGTTGTAGCCACCTTCCGGTTGTAGTTGAAGAACATAGGGGGTTGTAACCTTATTCTGGTTGTCGCCTAAGAATTGAGGAGTTCGAGCTTCCCTCAGGTTGTATCCTAAGAACATAGGGGGTTGTAGCCTCCTTCTAGTTGTACCCAGAGAATTGGGGAGTTGGAGCTTCCCTCTGGTTATATCCTGAGAAACTAGAGGGTTGTAGCCTCCTTCTAGTTGTAGCCATAGAATTGGGAAGTTGAAGCTTCTCTCAGGTTGTAGCCTGAGAAACTAGGGGGTTGGAGCCTCCTTGTAGTTGCAGTTGGAAAACAAAGGAAGTTGGTGCTTCCAATGAATCTAATTCTTAAATACATATAAGAAAAAACATTTTGTGGTTTTCTCATGCTTTGGGTTTCCACATAAAAACACTGGAGTACTTTGTATGTGTATAATTTATCATTTGTTCATTGTTTGTTTACTTTGCAATTATTGGATGATAATGCTATATTGTTTGAGAGTAATATTTACCTATAACCCTAATTGTGATGTAAAGGGCACAGGTCATCTCCACCATGTATGAAAGATAATTAATGTTTATTGTAGTAATAAATTATTTTATAAGTTATTGAGGTCCTCCCTGTTGTGCCAACAGACACCACTTTTTGTGTTTCGAGTCTAGTATAAATAAAGGTGGTTTCCCCATTGAGGAAACACTTGTCACTTGTCAGTTTGAAAATTTCAGCAAGTAAATCTTCTAGGGCTGAAATGCACACCTCTCTTGGGCACAAGTTTCAAGGTAATAGAGCACCCTTTTGTGTGCATTAGGGTTTCATGGTTGGAAGATCTTCTCTTGAGAATATAGCAAATGATTGTTGGGTTTTTTTCCCTTGTTGAGAAGGGTTTTCCCAGGATATTTATTTTGTTCTTGTGCATGGTATTTCTTCTTGTGATCTTGGTTATTGCAGCAATTGTGAATGGTGTAGCTGTATTTGTTTATGGTTAAAGTAAATGCTAAAATTGAAATAAACCTCATGATTGAGCCTAGCATAGTGAAAATTTGACATGGTATCAAAGCATAGGTCTTGAAGAACCCATTGCACAAACATTAAAGCCAGTCGTCATCCTTTTTGCAATTATGTACAACCCTCTAGGGTTTTCTACAATTTTGTATGGCCCTCCCTCTTCTTCAATTTCATCTCTTTATACTTGGACGTTGGGGTTAAAAATGGAATTGGAGAGTACGACCTCCTTCAGCTCACCTCCAGAGACTCTCATAGTGAAATTTTAAGAATTTTGGATTTTTGGCCCTAAGGTTTCTAGGGTTTCGCATTTTTCTACAGAAAATTCAGATCTAGGGTTTCTACAGCTCATTGATGGATATTTTCATCTCACCAGTCTTCTTTTGACTTTCAAGGCTTATTGTTGGCAATCATAAGCCCAACAAAACCTAAGTTTGCTAGCTGTTAGGTTTTGTAGCCTAGTTGGAAAGGGTTAGTGAAGAATCTGAAAATATGAAGAACAAAACCTTGGTGGAAGATAGGATTGATGGATCAAGAAACTTCATTTCCTAGAAGTCAAGACTTTAGGTCACCCTTGAAGAGGAAAACTTATTGTGGGAGATACAAAAAATGTTTACTAGAGACAACTACCAATGAAGAGAAGGAAGAAAGGAAGGAAGAGACGTCAAGGCAAGGAAGATAATAATCTACTCAAACTCTTACATTGAAGGGTTAGCTTCAAAATATCAAGATGACAAAAGGTGACACCGTTGCTATCTTCTTCATGAAGATGTTAGATATCAGAGATTAACTAGGTGCCATTGAAGAATTCATATCAACACTCTCAGGTATGCACTTGTATATATTATCATTTTCATGAGGGTACTTGTAGGAGGAAGGAACCTTTGTTGCAATCATGGATCCAAAGGGATCTCAGTGCATTCATAGGAACAACACATTGGAAGTGAAGACTCTAAGTTTGATTGTTTTAATTATCATTCCTCTAACCTACATTTCTAATTTTGATACATTTCAAGTAGGCATTATAGTTGTAATAACAATCCTTAAATATTTTTGATTCTAGAGATTTACTCATTATTCTCCCCTAAGAGATATTCTTGTCTTGTTTCTTTTCGTTTGTTTTATTTTTCCAAATAGGTTAACAACAAAGGAAGATGTTTATCCTTCAGACTTCATAGGGATTCAAAACCATTTGAGGAGGAGGAAGAGCATAACCATCATTGAAGCAAACAATACAATGATACATGATCAACATCTACCTATGATTCTATGAGCAGAAGCACCCATGATAACAGTATATGGTCAGAACGGGAGTCCTCACTAGATTTTGAAGAACATGACTCCTGAATAATCCTTCACCGGAGTGAAGCCTGAGGTTGGACACTTCAATATATTTGGGTGTCCAGTATACTTTCATGTACCCAAGGAGAAGAGGTCCAAGCTAGACCCTTCAGGGAGAAAGGGTACATTTATGGGATACAATGAATATTCGAAGGCATATCGGATCTACATCCTTGGTCAGAGACAGATTGAGGTAAGCAGAAATGTTATCTTTGAAGAAGAGATAGCCTTTCAAAGATCCATAGAATCTTAAATGGAGATTGACAGAAATACAATACCTTCTCCCCCTTCAATAGTTCAAAGGGAGACAACCATTATTCCAGTTGATCCAGTTGTTCCAGCTGATCCAGTTGCTCCAATTGATATCCCCAGAGATATTGCAGTAGGGCATAAAAGGCCTGCATGTCTTGTCAAACTCTGTAAGAGCCAAAGGGCCATGCAGCTCCTCAAGGCACATCCCGAGAGAGAAAGAGACCAAAGAGATTTTTAATCTATTTTTTAGCCATGAGCCACATCATTGATATTGAGCCTTCTTGTTATGGAGAAGCAACATGTCAATAGGTATGGAAAGATGCCATAGCAGAAGAGTATCAATCCATCTTGAAAAATGATGTGTGGGATATTGTTCTGATACCAGAAGGGAAGTCTGTAGTAACTTCCAAGTGGATCTATAAGATCAAACATGCAGCTAATGGAAGTGTCAAGAAATACAAAGTGATATTTGTAGCCAGACGATTCTCACAGTTGGAGGGAATTGACTACGAGGAGACATTTGCTCTAGTATCCCGATACACTTCCACCCGTACGATCATTGCACTAGCAACATCGATGGGTTGGAAACTACATCAGATGGATGTAAAGATAACATTTCTCTATGGTGAGATTGAGGATTACATCGAGCAGTCAGAGGGATTCATGATAGATGACGAGAAAAATCATGTGTGCAGGTTAAAGAAAGCCTTGTATGGACTAAAGCAAGAACCTTGTGATTGGTACGAGAAGATGGATGGATTCTTGATGAGTTTGGGCTTCAACAAGAGTGTTGTTGATCCAAACCTATATTATCATATTGTTGGTGATGAGTGCCTAATATTGGTTCTGTATGTGGGTGAATTATTCCTCACCGGTTCAGAAGGACTTATTGTTGAATGCAAGCAAGCATTGACTTTTGAATTCGAGATGAAGGATTTGGGTATGATGCACTACTTCCTGGGACTAGAAGTATGGAAGAGGACTGATAAGATTTTCCTCAGTCAAGGAAAATATACAGTGTAGATATTGAAGAAGTTTGGTATGAAAGAATGCAAATCCATGCCTACACCAATGGTGATGGATTTGAAGAAGATGAACGATGTTTCTATTGATTCAGGCAAGACTGATCCACATTTATACCAACAGCTGATTGGATCATTGATGTATCTGGTTAACACTAGACCTGACATATTCTATGCAGTGAATGTACTTAGTCAGTTCATGAGTTAGCCGAGACAGACTCACTAGATAACAACAAAGAATGTATTTAGATATCTACGAGCCACAGTTGGATATGGTCTGAGATATGCCTCTAGTGTAGACATAAGTTTGTAGGGATATGCCGATGTAGATTGGGCAAGGAGCGCAGTTGAAGGAAAGAGCACATCTAGTTGTTGTTTTACATTAGGGTCATCCATGGTTTCTTGTTGCAATAGGAAAGAGAGCTATGTGGCCTTGAGTACCACAGAAACAATGTATATAGCATTGAGTGTGGCAGTCCATGAAGCAGTGTGGCTTCGCAAGCTCCTTACATATTTATTTGATCATGAGATGGATCCTAGCCGAGACAAACTCACTGGATAACAACGAAGCATGTATTGCGATATCTACAAGCCACAGTTGGCTATGGCCTGAGATATTCCTCCAGTGTAGACATGAGTTTGCAGGGATATGCCGATGTAGATTGGGCAGGGAGTGCAGTGGAACGAAAGAGCACATCTGGTCGTTGTTTTACATTGGGGTCTACCACAGTTTCTTGTTGCAGTAGGAAAGAGAGCTCTGTGGCCTTGAGTACCGCAGAATCAAAGTATATAGCATTGAGTGTGGAAGTCCATGAATCAGTGTGGCTTCACAAGCTCCTAACAGATTTATTTGATCATGAGATGGATCCTACCATTATTCATTGTGATTACCAAGAGTTGTGTGAAGCTCTCTAAGAATTCTATGTTTCACGATAAATCGAAACACATTAAGATAAAATATCATTATATTAGAGACATGGTACATAGGAAAGCAATACATGTGAAATACCTTCCTACACATGAGTAGATTGCAAATACCTTCACCAACCTGTTTGCTAGGACTAATTTCGAGTACTTCCTTGAGATACTTGGCCTGGTGGAGAATGCCTCCCTAGATAAGAGGGAGTGTTGATGATTGCAACTTCGTGAGATGTCCTCTAGGACACAAACTGAGTGAGTCGGCCTGTGAGAGGTGTGTGCCCATGAGATGGGTGTGTCATTCCTCTATGGACTGAGATGAGACGATGTGTGCCCCTGTGTGGGGTGAGGATTCCCATGAGTTGGGTGTGTCATTCCTCTCTAGATTGAGATGAAATGATGTGTACCCCTATGAGGGGTGAAGGTGCCCATGTGATGGGTGTGAGTCAGACTCTGGACTGAGTTGTTATGACGTGTGTTCTTCTGCCTTGTGGGCTCAGTTGAGATGGTATTCTAGATGATTCTCTTGTGGACTTAGTGAGATAGAGATCCATTGAGTAGGACATCCCTATGGATGAGAATAGGTGGACATGCCTCTAGTGGTTGAGCACTAGTGGATGTATGAGATCCCTTGCTATATTGTCTAAGAGTAAGATTTACCTGTAACCCTAGTTGTGGTGTAAAGGGTACAAGTCGGCTCCACCATGTGTGAAAGATAATTAATGTTTATTGTAATAATTAGTTATTTTCTGAGTTATTGAGGTCAGCCCTGTTGTGCCAACAGACACCACTTTTGGTATGTCCAGTCTAGTATAAGTAAAGGTGATTTTGTTATAGCAAGATTTGCCTCACCATTGCTATCTTACATAGAGGGCCTTTTTCCATTTTCCTATGCAGACTTATCAACCCCCTTTTTTGATAAATTCAAAGCCAAAATTATATATTTTTCCACATATATGCTTCCTAACTGCTTTGCAAGATGCATATACACTTGTTGCTCCGCTACAGTTTGTGTATATCGGGATTTGTGCCAGAAAATACAAAATGAGGTCGAGTTTCCATGTCACAAAAAATGATCTATGATTCTTGGCCTTCCATATACTAGAAACGTTCTGACTCGGCCCTTCAATTGCATTATGGAGGCTATAAGAGCACAATTTCGAGCTATGGAAAAAGAGAGAGAAAGCATTCAACTTTGAGAGAAAAGTTACTCTAGAGAAATTACTTCATATTGAGTCTGCATCCCTTTGTCCCTCAAGTCTGAACACAGTGTTTAGCCCCCAAGATCTTCCCTTATTGTCAAGGGGATCTCATTATCTCTTTGCTATGAGCTTGCCTTTGGTGGAGGATTGAAGTGGTGGAGACTCAGTTGGAAGGAACTTGGTTTCTTGGTTTTGAACCGTGACAACATGGAAGTTTGTAATGTTGATACTTCTGTTGACCAATTATTAATAGAAATACTCCTTTCACGTCCTATTGATATCTTGCAAATATATGATTATTATTCATGGGCATGTTTGTAATGTTTATTAATGGATTGTGCTAACTCATTTTATATACTGTCACTATATACTTGCATCGCTTGTTTGCTGAGAACTTCTTGGAGGTGTAAAGCTTTGGGTCAAAGTGCTCAATGGTGGAATGACATCAAACAATTGGATCGAGGTAGGCTTCTTCCTTGTATTTCACATTAGTTTATATAGCACATGTTGGAATTGAGTTGATTTCTGCAGTCATACCTGTCTGTTGTGGTTTACCTTTGGCCATAGAGAGTTTTTCTCTTGTAATAGAATTGGTGACTCCACTGGGGAGGTTATCTTCCTTCTAAGGGTTGAATTATTTTTCCTTCTTACATTTCTCTCTTTCCTTTGTATTTCCTATCGTATCACAGTTGGACAGAGTCTATTCACTCTGGCTCTGATTTTTCAGCCTTTTAACCTTGCCTAGCCTTGTTTTAAAAGATATATGCCCTTTTTCCCTGACAATCGCGTGTATACACTTGTTGTCCCACTACAAGAGGCGTATATACGCTCTTTTCTCTTGAATAGGAGCATATACCACTTCCCCCTTGCTTGTTTTCTTGGTTCAGTGACTGTTGGGTAGGTTTTGAGGATCACTAAGCCTTCTTAGGTCTCTGTGGTACCTGTTGATATTATCTAGGATGACAGGAAACCTTTTTGGAGTTGAATTTTTGGGTGGCATCTTTCTCTTTGTTTTCCATTTTTTATTTGTCCTTGGTAGTTGGGTTGTCTGCTTAGTTTCTTGGTATTCTGCTTGAGTGATTTCTTTTATACACAATAGAAGCTATAGATCAAGTCACTTATCAGTCCATGCATTTATTTTTTTAAATAAATTGAAAATACAAAAAAAATAGGCATTTTGCATTGGTTGGTATTTTTTTCTTTGAACATTTATCATTAGCTTAGCACATTTAGCGAAAGATTGCATTTTACTTCTGAGTTGCAGAGTTAAAATTGAAGATTGCATTGTTTTTATTTAGCATATCATTCACTGAAAAGTTAAATTTAGGATTTGCATTATATCTATTTTTATTTTCATGCAGAGTCATAACACTATGAGTTTCATTTCCATACCTCTTTGAGTAATCACAGCCAATAAAATTTATGCTTTAAACTAAAATTGATTAGTCGTGATTTTATTTTTTAGGGTGCACAAACTAGCCTAGGATTTAGTGCCTTGGAATAGGATTTTGTGAGTAAACTTCTCCAAGGATATTAAATCAACTTATGTCACTATTACATATGACCAAATTTGTGACGGTTGTTCGTTGATATTGCCACACTTATCCGTCGCAATTTCCACGAAAGCCGAGATTTTTTTCGTCGTAATAATTTTGTCGCTATATCCACGATCCAGGTGTGCGTGGAAACATCGATGAAATTAGATATCCATGTGTCACCACCTTCAATATTGGTTAACCTTATGCATCGTCGCAATTACAACGAAATTCCGTCGCAATACCAAGGAAGAAATGTGGCAATTATGACAAAACTTCGTCGCAATTGGGACGAAAAGTTATGCCAAGCCAATAACTTGCGACGCAGCTGCTGAATGTGCGACGAAAGCCCGTCGCAACTTGCGAC